>JAUZSU010146319.1:0-15013 GCA_034780255.1 Parotocinclus maculicauda | reverse complement strand
TCATTACTGTGAGACTCGACTCTTTAGTGCTCGAATCCCAACCGCTATGTACACCTATTTAGGGCAGTAGCTGAACATGAACAAGTAAAAGAGGCAAACAGTCTGCGAAGTTCATGCTGGATATTTGAACTGAACAAGATGGCGGAGTGTAGCGCACCGAAGAATCGGGATTTCCCAGAGATAAATCACTTAACACACACGTCTGTAGAAGGTAAGTGGTGGGCAGGCGATTTTAGTTTTATTTTGTGTAACGTGTCGCTTTCTTTGTTGACCTATCAGAATACGTTTTAGAATTGGGAGCATGGCAGTCAGACAGTGGGAACACTTGTTGTAAGTTTTCCCCGGGTTATCTCATGTCCTGCTGTGCTGTTCAATTATCTAACAATTCCGTGCCTTCTGCAAATAGACTAAGCTACAAGTTCTGCAGCTGTTGTCACTTTTACCGCAAACATACTTTCATCGAAGAAGTTTGAACTCTTACCCGCTTATTGTTGCTACAGTTGCTTTACTTCTTTTTTATGTAACGTGTGTTCTTGGCCCTTGATTTATAAACGTGTTCTATGTCTGTAGGGCTATTCTTAGGTGCTACTTTGCAAACAACCGAAAATCGTTTGTTTAATCTGTATATGTTTATAACCATGGAGAACATTTTAATTGTTATCATTATAATTTAAACTTTGCATGGAGATTCCTAGCCCACTGAGCAGCAGTGCTGGTATAGTTATTAAAAAATAAACTTTTTTTTTTACCTGTTAAAGACATGTACATGATATACAATTGCCATCCCTATTGTCGTTTTTTATTTGGTTTAATGCTAAATTTAGTAAAAACGGGACCTGGTGTGGTGCCGTTAAAATTTGATGAACGACTATATCTTAAGAAATCCAATAATGCATGTCTTTTTGTCAGTCTTGATCATGTTGTACCCAATGTCCATCGCCACAGTATTTTAAGTTAACATTTATTATATTGTCAGTAGTTTGTGTCATGTTGACACAAACCAAATGATTGAGCCGGGTTAGAGCAGCATGTGGATCGTTAAAGTTTAAACAGCTCGGGTTACTGATGGACTTAGTGGACCGTCCCCCTTCGTTTGTCCTTGGCTCCGGCCGACTGCCACTCGAGTACTGACAATGTAAAGACTTAAGAGGTGCCTTATGAAGCGAGATACTGTTTATTTTTACCCTTCGCAGAGAAAGAAAACGCCAAATTTAGAGAGCGGGTTTGTGGTGGATGAAGCGCGGGGTTTATCGCGAGCCTCCGCACGCCAGGAATAGAAAGTGAGCTGCTTAATGAGCAGCACATGAAGGAACTACTAACCTCTGTTCACACTGGCTTTTAACAAACAGTCCTATATGAACTGCTTGTTCTGTACACATATTTATGCCTCAGGTCTCACCAGCTGAATGTGTCCATTAACTGTTTTAAGGTACAATAGGGACCGGAATTGATAAAGACTTGACGTCCATCTCCGTCTGGGAAATTTGGCACATTGGGGGCTTAGTTCTTCAGTCTCTGGACTGACGTTTAAATGTTTATTTTGGAGACAAACTCCTGGTAGAAACCTCAATTAAAAGAAAAGTTGGACAAAAATCATCAGTATTCTGTCATTTATCATTATTGCACATGAAAATGTGAATCAGCTAGTTATATGTTTAAGAAATCGGACCCCTACATCCACACCCTGCAAAAACAACACCTTCACAGGCACATGCATTAAGATTCAGTCCATCAGAACAGTTCAAAAGGAGTTTATGACAGTGTCCCTCGGTCCAACCAGCATTACTGGGAGTTGGTGTACCTTCAGGGTGCGGTGCTGAAAGCATGAAGGATACTCTGTGTACTCTAACTTGATGATTCGTTCCACGTTGGTTTTGATCCAGGAAAGGGGCGATGAAGAGCTGGGAAGAACGGCATTGTATTCCAGTACACAATCGTGTGCAGTGCAGCTTCTTCTTAAGTTGGGCTTACATCAAGGTCACAAGGACCATCTTGCTTGCAGTGAAGCTGCTTAACACCAGAATTGAGGGCGAGGTACAAACATAAAAGCAAAAAAACCTTTATGCAATAAACAAACGTATGAATAATTTGCCCCTGACCCTACAACTCTACTTAAACGTAATGATACAATTTAACATAGCTACTTGTATGGTTAAAGGCACTCTGAAGCATACCTTAAAGATTTTTTTCACCAAGAAACAGTGGACTAACACTTCCTACAGTGTGGATGGCGATCCAAATCTCTACCTGTATTAATCTCCTTCGCCACCCAGTTTTCAGCATTCAGGTTGCTCCCAGCTGACTCAAGTGGACATATACCTGTGTCGGCACAGGTTGGTCCTTCTGAATTGTATTCCCAACAGTCTGTGAAAGCAGTACACAAGAACGAACAGTATATTCCGCATACTGCACACTCCCATACTGAAAGAGTATACTTTTATGGTTGAGCAGTGTCTAGTGGATGGCCTATTGTAAGCACTACTTCAGTGTGCCATGTCATACGCAACCATGGTCTAAACTGGATTATTACCTTTTTTAATGAACTATCCTCACATGCAGCTGAATACAATTAATTTTAAATTACAATTGAATTTGATATAAACATAAAGCTGAAGAGTCTGCATTTTCATTTAGCGTTTCAACTAGGAAACACAGAGATCTGTGACAGGGTGTTTGCGCCAGACTGCACTCAATAGATAATGTGCTATATGGAAATACATAAATGTGTTTTGCACAGGTTTGCAGCAAATTACCTTGCAAACTGTCTTATTTTTTCCACCCAATGGATTGACTGTCAAGACTGTCAACATTACAGGAAATATTGTGTATTTCAGTTGAAAAATGGCCAATTCTGATACATAGCCGATCAATCCTTCTAAACAATTTTGTAACAATCATAAAAGAGATGGGTCAAGATGTTTTTTTTTTTTTTTTTATTATTATTTTTTAATTCCTAATGCAATACAGGGAAATATTCCATGCTTTGAAGACACTAGCTGTCTTTCTCAGGACTATGTGAATGTGGAAGTGTGGCATTTTTAGTTTTAACCACCACATGCTGATATTACTATTTTCTTTTCTTGTGTGTATTTGAATTTTTTTTGTTTAGATATGACCGTTCAAACTGGCACAAATGGTACAAATGGGAATGCCCAATTTGCAGAGGAAGACGAGCCAGTCACTCAAGGAGCTAGGCCAATACAGATTGTGGTTACAAGCCAGGATGACCATAAATTTGAACTGGATGCTGTGGCACTGGAGAAGATCCTAATGCAAGATCATGTAAAGGATCTCAACGTAGTTGTGCTATCAGTGGCTGGTGCATTTCGGAAGGGCAAGTCCTTCCTGCTAGACTTCATGCTGCGCTACATGCACAATCAGGTTAGTCATGCATGCTCCCTTATTTTCTAATTGTATCCCCAGATACGTGATGCATGTGAACTTCTGCCTCCCTGGCATGTTCTAATTGTTTTCCTCCCTGAACAAGTTAACAATGCTGTTGTAAGCATGCAAGATTCTTGCTGTCATGTTCCTCTGTAGTCATCTGAGTCATGGATGGGAGGAGATGACGAGCCACTAACAGGTTTCTCCTGGAGGGGTGGTTGTGAGAGGGAGACAACAGGAATTCAGGCCTGGAGTGAAGTCTTTGTTGTAGAAAAACCTGATGGCAGTAAGGTGGGGTGTTTGTTGCTTACTCGTCAGTTGAATGTATCACAAGTCACTTGTCTTTAATTAACATGTGTTCACGATTTGTTCATTTTTAGGTAGCTGTGCTGTTGGTTGATACTCAGGGAGCCTTCGACAGTCAGTCTACCATTAAAGACTGTGCTACAGTTTTTGCCCTTAGCACTATGACCAGCTCCATACAGGTGTGTTTATGATGAGCAAAGGAAAGCTCACTTACTGCTAGGGTTGGTTATTGAAACCCAAAATTCCAAGAAGAAAAAAATAGTTCTATTACACTTATCCTTGCTTTTAAAACATGGCCACAATTACTGCAAGAATACATCTGTATTAAGCAAGCCTCTATCTGCCAGGACCAGTGTGTCATGTGATCACATGCATTTAAAAACAAATTACGCTCTGCTATAGTAGTAACGGAAAATCAGAGCTCAAAGCACTCAAAAGCTTTGTTCCACCTTCAGATAAAATGCTTAGGAAATTGCTTACTTCTCTTCACTTACTACTATTGATAAGTAATATCTACTGCTGAAATGATGAATATGTGATCCAAAGGGAAATAATAATTTTGACAGTAAGCTTTTTTTCTTCCCATCTAAACCTCTTGCCTATCATGTTTGTAATTTCAACAGTGGAGATTTCAAAACCAGTAGTAATTGAGAGATGTTTGCTGTTCCTAGGTCACTACTTTACTTTAGAACACTGTCACTTTAGGCTTTTTACTTCTTATATACTGCTCACAAAAATTAGGGGATATTTCAAAATTGTATATATATATAATATATATGGGAAATATCCCATGATTTTTTGTGAGCAATGTAGATTTCAGTGGGAAGAAGGCCTAATGTAACTGCTTTACTTTTTAAGTCTAAATAGAAAAAAATATCTATTCTTTATCCTTGAACATTGGCTCATTTTTGTCACCATTTTGGAATTGTAAAATTGGAATACCTTAGAATTCTATAAAATGAATCAGAATCGAAATTGATTAAATATAAACGATACCCTATCCTACCTACTGCCTATGTACTGTAATACTCAATTCTAGTACTGCCTACTACTGTGCTTGGGCAAACTTGCAATTGTAATAGTTGTAATAGCTGTACACTTGTAATAATTGTGTGTTTACATATTTGCAAAATGTTGTTTGGCCCAGGTTTATAATCTTTCACAAAATATTCAAGAGGATGACCTGCAGCATCTCCAGGTATGTCTTAGTATTTGAAAAGGCTAATTAAATGCTTTTATTTTGGAGGAATATTTTTTAAATATTTGTATTTTTTATTATTTGTTTGGGGTAAATATGCTTAAGGCTATACATTGTATCATTATCATGAAGTCTTTGTTGTCTCCAATCTTTGTAGCGCTCAGTTCATGTATTTAAGGTTTGTATGTAAAAGTATTGAAATGTTTCAAACCAGTGTTCCTCAAAGGAAGATGGCCATCTTCTCAGTATTAATGCTCCCATCACAGAAGAGTAAATTACTTTTGCCAAGGGCACTAACATGCTCCATACCATGACAGACCCTGGCTTATGGACTCACTGATGACAATCTGGATGGTCCTTTTTATATTTGGTCCAGCGCACACAGTGCCCATTACTTAAAAAAAACTGTAATTGTGAATTGTTTGTCCACAATACAGATTTTCACTGTGGTGATCCATTTCACTAAAAAGGTCAGAATAAATGTAAGGAACAAAGTTTTATTTTTATTTTTTTTTTTAATTTTTTTTTTTAATTCCATTTACTTTTTTCACTTCAACTTTCTGATTTTGGATCATAGTTGCCAGAGAACCCAGAGTCAGGATATGAATTTGCATTGTAAATCATGGGTGGACAAATTATTTCCTAAGATGCCCTTTAGCACCAAAACCTCCTTGTTACACCAAGAATGACTCAAACCTGATCTTATAAGCCTGAATACAGTGTATTATCAGTGCAGTACCACACTTTACTTTGATTTTTTTACTTATTTATGTTTAAGCTTTTTACAGAATATGGCCGTTTAGCAATGGAGGAAGTCTATGAAAAACCCTTTCAGGTAAAAAAAAAAACCAACTTATCCATTACTGTAGTAATACAGTATTTTTCTTCAACTGGTGAATAATGCCTCTTGCTCTCAGCTGATGTTTGTGTCTCTGCATGTTCTATGCTTCTTCTTCAGAAACTTCTCTTTCTGATCAGAGACTGGTGTTACCCTTATGAGCACGAGTATGGGCTTGTTGGAGGAAATTGCTTCTTGGAACGCAGATTGCAGGTGAGCCCACAGAGCAAATAGCTTTTCGTTAAGTGATAAGTTACACAGGGTGTAAAGTTTGTGGTAATCATACCTGCAGGTGAAGCAGAACCAGCATGAGGAGCTACAGAATGTGAGGAAGCACATCCACTCATGTTTCTCAAGCATTGACTGCTTCCTACTGCCTCACCCAGGCCTGAAGGTTGCAACTAACCCCTATTTTGATGGCAGACTAAAAGGTTAGAATAAAAATGTATAAGTGTAATTTATTGGCTTACTGAAGTATTAATACCAAAGAAGAAAATAATGGAACTTAAGAATGCATAGAATTTATGACACTAATATATTTAATATTATTTCCTAAACCTTACTGTTGTACCTTTTTTAAGCTCAAATTAAATAAACTTGAGCGTAGTGGTGATCCCACTAATGAGGTCCCCAGATAACATTTTACCATTTATTCCGACTCATTCTGTCATTTAACATTTTGCTTTTGCTCAGCCGTTGTTGCTGCACACTCACAAATCAGTTTACATATTCATGAGCTTGTTTGCATTCTCCCCATAGAAATTTTGTGGTGGTACCTGGGCAGTCAAAGCGACTCTTTCACAGGCGCAGATATTGAAGAGCGTTGTGATTTCTAAAGCAAAAACAGCCTGAGTGTGTGCCTGCAAGGTTTCGAATAAATGTATCAATTAAATTAGTCATTAATAGCTTTAACCAGCTTGGTAATTATGATACAACGCAATAGTCTTAGGCTACCATTAGATTTGTTTTTGTAGTAATGGTGTAATGACTGTATATGTTGTCTGTGATTGGAGCCAAAAATGTCTCAATTAGATTCATCACTACATTATACTTTCTTCCACTGATCATCATCACAATCTTTGTGAACTTTAGCATATCTTAGCATCTTTTTAGTGTATGTGGTCAATTGCATATCTAATCTAATGGGGGGGGGGGTTCAAAACTTTTGCATAGTACCCTACTCGAATATGAAACCTACATAATTTTAACAATAATCATTAGTCTCACCCTCACTTGATGTTATGCACACTCATCGATCAGCCAATCATACTGCAGCAGTGCAGTGCATTGGCCAGCAGCTTTTTGCGATGTTCACCATCAAACAAGGAAAACAGCTCCTTGACCTTGACACTAAATAATTCGATTGAATTTAAATGTGTTCAGGGAGTGTAATTCAAAATCAATGTCAAAAGGTTAGCAAAAAGGCTTTATAGTGCGTTGAGATTTGAATTGGCAAGGTTTGATCCTGTATGTTTTGAGCATTTCTGCACTGCTCACAAAAATGAAATGTACTGAATGAATTATCCCCTAATTTTTGTGAGCAGTGTAAAATGCCACTGCTTGTCACATAGTACAGACAACCGCTATGTTGCTTGTCATCCACATTCCTGGTTTCTCTGAATTTATCTATGAGCAATACAAGAGTGCTGTGTGAAATTGGTTGTCTTTCTGGCTGTTGTTTGTTAAAAGGATGTCCTGTGTATTTTGACTCAGAAATACGCTTTTAAAAAGAAACAGTAGTTTGACATCTGTTTTTCCTACTCTACCCACCTCTGTATGCAGATATTGACAGTGACTTTAAAAAGGAGCTACAGAACCTGGTGCCTCTGCTGCTAGCTCCTGAGAATCTTGTGGAGAAAGAGATCAGTGGTGCCAAGGTTACATGTAAAGATCTACTAGAATATTTCAAGGTCAGGAATATTTTAACATCTACAGCCTTTACAATATCGAACAAGGTAATGTTTTGTAGTAAGTCCACTGGGACCCGGTGGGTAGCACTGTCAACTTTATCCGATCCCAGGTGGAGCAGTCTGAGCCCATGACCTGCCAATGTCCATGTTATTTTACCCCAGTTTCCTCATACAGTCCAAAGATGTGTGTTGTGTCTAAAGTGTCCCTAGGGTGAGAGTGTGTGCCCTTTGATGGATGGGTGCTCTCTATGGAGTTGTTTCTGTCTTGAGCACCTTTTTGCCATCTAGGCACCAGGAATAAGCAGTTTATTTAAATGAATAAATATAAATTCAGCTGGGATTAATTTAAAGCATTGTTAAAGACTCTGTAAATCTAGTAGTTAAGGAAATGTGTATGTAACTAGTACTGCATTTTGTTGGACCCAAGTTTCTGAAACCAAGTATCTGTTATGCCCTGTACGTAGGCTTACATAAAAATCTACCAAGGCGAGGAACTCCCTCATCCCAAGTCCATGTTGCAGGTATACTTTACTGCTCACAGCTGTTTGGCTCTATGACCGCTTTAGTTGCTCTCATTCACACTGTATTTGTACTCTAGGCAACCGCTGAAGCCAACAACCTGACAGCTGTGGCTGGAGCTAAAGACACTTATGGTCGAACCATGGAGCAGGTAAATTGAAACTTATTAAGAAAGCTATATGGTGGTAACATATCACGACTTTAAATTCGGCATCAAATTATTCTTAAGAATGTGTTTAACTCTTAAGCATGTGCATCTATGGAAAGAAGAGGCTCGAGTTCTTTATATAGCCGGGGTGTGATGTTCTGGGTTAACCTAGATAACTGAAAATAACTTCAGGGCACTGCACTAAAATAGAAAATAATTCGGCCTAGATCGTACATATAGGTTATGTTCTTCAAATAGGCATCTTTTCTCAGTGAATTTGTGGCATAATTTAAAGATTTGTTCTCCTCACTATTTTGATTGATTGTTATAGATTTGTGGTGGAGACAAGCCGTACATTGCACCAGTCGACCTCCAGCGCTATCATGAAGAACTGAAGGAAACCTCAGTCAGGCAGTTCCGTGCTGTTAAGAAAATGGGAGGCGTCGACTTTAGCCAGCGGTACCAGGAACAGCTGGAGACTGAGCTTGATGAAGTTTATACAAACTTTGTCAAACACAACGAAAGCAAGAATATTTTCTATGCAGCGAGAACTCCTGCAACCCTGTTTGCTGTCATGTTCGCTGCCTACATCGTCTCCACAGTGACAGGGTTCATTGGCATCTCAACAATAGCAGCTGTGTCCAGCCTTGTGATGGGGATCTCACTGATGACACTCTGCACATGGGCATATATCAGATACTCTGGTGAATATCGGGATGTGGGAATGGCTATAGACCTTACAGCAGAAGCCCTCTGGGAGCAGGTGCGTGCAGTGTTTTATTTCTGTTGGGTTTAAATTGACACGTTAGCGATGGTGCTGGGATCGAAGCAGATTAAACCACCTCAGGCACAGAGGAAAGGGATATGCTGTATCTCTCCTGATAAACAACAAGTCTGCATACTTGGGCTATGCAATATATATAGTCTTTTTTTATTTATTTATTTATTTATTTATTTTTTTTTTTTTGTGGTAATATTTTTATTTTGACAAACAAAGGATGGATGGATGGAATTGCACACACAAATATTTTCCCCATTTCCCCCATTATGACTGCACCTTGGTGACCAAAAAAATTTATTAATAAAAATAATTATAATAATACAATACAAAATTAGATATCTAAATGGATAAAATAAAAATTATATACAAAATAATACTTCTATGATAATACCTTTAATTTTATTTTACCAATGCGTGTATGTCACTCATAAAAACAGTCAAAAACACATATTAAAAAAGAGCATAAACAGTATTTACTGCGTCATGTAGCCAGGTAGGACAGGCTACTGCACATGCGCACAAAGTGCATGCAGCACATGCGGTATCGTTAATCCGATTCTGTTACCTACTGCAAACAACAAAAGTTTAGATTTTTCTGTGTTGATAACTTTTGAACCACAAGAGTTCTGATTGTGAAATATCTGGTCTTTGATGCTATGTGACCACCTTCCCATTTGAAGAACTTGCTTTTGAATCATTTAGAAGGCTGATTTAAAGTCCACTATGTAGAAAATTAATGTGCTTGTTTGGATCAGGACAAAAAATTGACTTTAGCATGCAGCAGCCAATAATAAATGTAGTGTAAAACCACAAAGAACATGTCTAGATACTAAAACTCGCTTGAAAAATCCCTTGAGTACTGTTATTTGTTGAGTAGGGTAAATTTAAATAAAGAAAAAAAAAAGTTATTAAAGACAAATTATTTTTTAATTGTGTTGTACACAATATACATTACACTGTATAGAAACTCTAAAAATGTAAGTAACGTGCTCTGAAAGTAAAAGTAAATCCTGATTGTGAAGTGAACAACTGTGATATTTTACTAAAACCTAAATTACAGCAGCAGGATATCAAAGCATAAAAAACACAACACACTAAATCAATGAAGCTTTTTATAACTGAATTACACAAACATGCCTAGAAATGCATGTCACGTCAAAAACAACAGATGATGTTGCAGTACAAAACATTTTAAAGGACGTCACTGTCTCGCATCAGTCAGTCCTCCTTTACAATAAAGAAATAAAACATCTTACCCTTTAATATTGTATTAGAAGCTCATTTTGATTTTATCCAGCAAGTTATTGACAGACAGTCCTTCAGTTTCACATTTTAAAACCAGCATTTAATGTTAGACTGGTACAGACAATATAATACAGAAGTTGGAAACAATCATGTTTTTAAGTGATCCCCATCATATTATAAAATGCCATGTTTGACATTTATTTGATATAACTTGCTGTTCTTAGGTATTCTATTTTTTCAATTTATGTTCTGCTTATTGTTTAAGTTTTGTCACTGCACTTTATACAATAGTTCTAAAATTGCAGACTGTAGTCCACCTTTTTCTGTACATACTCTTAGTCCCCTAGGTGATTGCTTCTTCTCAGCACTGCATTGCCACTGACATGGTGGTCTTGATGGTGGTGCTGTTAGTGTTGAGCCAAGACATGACGTATCCTGAATTAAATGAGTGTAAGAAGAAAAACATTGAGTTTTAGTTCTTAGTATCTATTTGTCATAGCTACTCTACGTTGTGAGGTCTGTGACTCATGATTAGTGGTGGAACATACCAGTATTTCATGATCCTCCACAGATGACTGGGCCAAAAGTAACTCTCCAGTCCCACTTTTGTGACCCTTATGGTTCTTGCATCAGCTACAGATACAATATTGCTGCTTTGACATTTTGGTAATCTTTCTTGATTTACTCTCTATCTGATCATCCTTTAAAATGTTTTGTTTCTTCATTGTTTGATAGTCCCATTTGAGTACAATACTTATTGTTTCTTTCTCTTGTTGTCTTAATCTTCTTCTGTCCAGGTCCTGAAACCTCTGACTGAGCAATACATGCAGGAAAATGTCCGCCAGACTGTTGTTAACTCTATAAGAGCCAGTTTGACTGAACAAATGACACAAACTACAAAGTTAAAGACCAACTGACGGATTGGTGCGAACACTTGTGCATAGTTGTTGTTTTTTTGGGGTGGACACTTCCCTTATGCTGAGTAATTGAAACCAAAGTTTACAATCTAAAATAAAATACGCGCCCGTCCTACATCTTCAGTAAGTGACCTAAGTGGTTGCTATATTAAAGACAAGCACTTGCACATGTTTCAATGTATGTTTGTAATTAATTGTTGTATTTGGGAATTAATTCGGCATATATGTTATCTATTTAAAACCTTGCAACGTATTAATTCTTAGATTTAAGTCATTTAAATCTAGTCAAAGTAATTTGTTAAAGAGTGTATATTTGTTTTGTTTTAATGTTTTAAGAACACTGCAACAATGTGACTTTAAGTGCACTAAGGCTGTAAAACTATTCAGAGCTGCCCTATACATGTCAGAAGACCTTAGATTGTTTCAAATCCTCAGGCATGTACTTGAATAAATCAGATTTTATATTTTTTAGATAATGGGTGGATTACTTCAGGGCTGAATTATTAGATGTTAGTCAACACTGTATGTGAATGTTCACTTGCTGTACCTGAATAAAGCTTGCTGGAACCTGTCACATCAAGCCTGTTAAGGACATGTCCTGTAATTTATTTTTTAAATGATTAAAAATCTGTAAATGACTTTCTTGTTGCTTTGTCCTTTGTTACAGATCGTCTTTCCTGTTTCACTTTAGGGATAGTCCTCATTCTCTCTGTGGGCGGCATGGTCGCACAGTGGTTAGCACAGTTTCAGAGATCAATCCCAACCTCGGACTCTGCCTGTGTGGAGTTTGCACGTCTTCCCTGTGTCCATGTAGCTTTGCCCTGGGCACTCCAGTTTCCAAAGCCCATAGTCCAAAGTAATGCATTAGGTTACCTGGTTGCTCTTAACTGTATGCATGTTATGTATGTAGGGTATTGCATTGCATTGCCAAGATGTGAAAGGCAGAAGGGTTGGGTGTCAGGCTGGAATCCATAATGGATACAGAAAGAGCAAAAATAATTGTTGATAAGTAGCATGGAAGAAAGTAAAACTAAACTAAAAACTAAACATTATTAATTCCCTAACAGATTCATTGCAGAAAGCATTGAGTTGCTGTTGGAGCTCCATGTTAAAGCTGACCTGGACTTGCTCTAATTTAGATACTGGCTAAAAATCTTTAGGTGCTGACTTGTCAAAAATAAGGGTGATGCGTTATTGAAAATATCACTATTTATGACCGTTAGTAGTTTAATGGGTTAGATCAAATTGACTTGGCACAGATAGTGTAATAGTTCCTGTTACTGATAACTACAGATTTTTTTTACTCACAGTTATGGCATATTTTCTTTGTATTGTCAAAATATACCTGACCTGTGATGTAAATATCTGGCAAATTTCAAATAATATCACTTAGTGTTCCTTTCGCAGTGAGTAGAGCCTATTTAAAACCAGAAAACCGTTAAATGAACAATAATCCTTTTTAGATCGAGTTGCACAGCTATGGCCATGTTTCTATGGTGACAGACGTTTAAAACAGTTTGAACAATGGAGTTTGATTGGAGCCACAGACTTGCCTTACATCAGGTTTGTGCACCAGGAGCAAGTGCATTACAGATAAGGTAAGAGTTGAAAGTAAAAATTCAACTTTTCCCCCATTTTGTTGTTGCAATTGGAGCTGTATATATGTTCCATAAACTAAATAAATTAAAATAAACTAAATTTATACTTTTAGTGGTCGATTATCTAAATGTTTTTTAAGGTTAAGACTATGCTAAAGTCCAGTTAGCTTTTAAATATATATTATTGATTTATATTTTCTTTTCTGGCTTGTTTTTTATTATTTATTTGTACATGGAAATGTGAGTTTATTTGTACTTTGATGCCTGATTTGAACAGAAACAATCGTTTAGATATTGCAATATGTTAAAGTTTTGCTGTCTTTTCATATTCAGAAGGATCTCTGTAACATTCCAGGAGCAATGCAATTTGAATCTATTGATTTCTCAAACATATGTGCTGCTGGTGTAAGCAACAGAAGCAAAGTGATCTATGATGGAGTACTTTCTGAAGACTTTTTAAAGAATAATCAGAAAGAAGCTTTAACATCAGGTTGTAAAGCTTTATCTTGTAAAGATTCTCATCATATAATGCATAGATTTTTTGAGAACTGCACAAAATTATCTTCGGCTCTGTCCTGCAATGACAGGAGCAGTTTAGAGGGAAAAACTAAGAAAGTGCGGCAAAGCAGTTTAGCTGAAACCAAACTAAAAGAAGATGAGGTTTATACCTTGAACCTCAAACTCATGGCAGCCATGCAACCGCAATCAAATACAGATCTGGATGTGGAAACCTTTCAGAGTGGCTTGTATATACCCATCAGTCACTCTGCCACTTCACACATGAAGAGCACCCTGGCTGTGTCTTCAGAGATTAAATTGCCCAATAACTCAAAAGAAAAGGAAAGCGTCAGAAGAAAAAGAAAACAGAAGAAATTAAGCCTACACCAGAAAGATTTGGAAACTCAACAGCCTTTTCGATTACTGCTGCTAAAACATCATGAGCTGGTAGATGCTAAAGAACTATCAACACTTCGGGATGTGGAGGACAAGCTCACAGCTGAGAGCCTGAAATGTGTGGATTACAAGAATTTTGATACTACCAAAATGTTTTATCAAATGTTTGAAGATATGAGAGAGAAACTCTTCATAGCCAAGAGCAACAATGAACACTTTGTCAAGCAGCTCAAGGCACTTGTGGAGAAATATGAACGGCTCAAAAAGCGTGCCGACGCCATCAAACAACGACTTCTAGAGGAGCGGATCAAGAGAAAGTGTTGTGAAAAAGCACTAAAGCGAGTTGAAGAGCTGAAAATGAATAAGGCTTTTCTAGAGGAACAGGCAGATTCTGTATGTAGTAAGAAAAAGCAAATAACAGGGGAAGAACACAATAAGTATATGTTGACTTTACAACGATTTGACAAAGAAAGATCAGCTATGATAGCTGAATACAAGAACCTCAAAGTCCGACTAAATATAACTCAAAAGGAGAATTTGAAACTCAAACAAACACTTCAATCCAAAGAAATGAAGAAAATGACAGCTGAAAAAAATCTGCAGGATTCTCAAAAGCTGGTTAGACAATTATATAAAGAATTAGATGAGCGTAAAATGCAAAAGAAGTCTACTGAGCAAAAACTGGAAGCTGTGGAAGCAGAGCTGAAACAAGCATACAGCAGATTCACAAGGGAGACAATTCAGCTACAGGAGCAAATTAAGTCCAGCATGGAACACTTTGAATCTAAGAAACGAGAATGTGAGACTTTGAATGAACTTGTGACTACGTTGAAAGTGGACAGGAAAATGCTTAAAGAGAAGCTGCAATACCTGCAGAAATCAGACACAGCTAGCAAAAGGGAGGGAGAGAAACTGAGAGAGGCTGTGAGTCTGCTGGAGCGTGAAAGGAAACTAATACTGGAAGAAATGGGAGACTTAAAGAAGGATTACGTTAGTCTCAGTGATCGCATCACACAAAGGCTTGGACAACTGGAACAGAATGATGGTCCTCTGTGCATCACAGATCTGTCATCTAATTATCACAACAGAACATCCAAGGAGTTTAACACAGCTGGACATATCATGTATAGTACAGATGGTAAGTTTACAGTTAAAGTAGGATATATATATATATATTAGGGGTGTCACGATTTCGTCACGATATTTAATCGAAATCGATCGAAATTATGTCACAATCTCGAGCCTCGAAGTCAAAAAGAGGATCGACGATCCCTC
>JAUZSU010146308.1:0-15014 GCA_034780255.1 Parotocinclus maculicauda | reverse complement strand
AAAAAGCGCTATAGAAATAAATTGACTTGACTTGACATTACCCTGATGAGGCGAATCCAGGATGAGGTTCAACTGATCAAACGGCCAAAGCTCCACCATCATCACCTACTTGCGAGACATCGATAGTAGCAGACACTTTAACTTCAGGATTCCTCCAGATTCTCTGAGATTACAGGCCACTCTTTCTCTGGCTGCACAAGAAATGCAGGACCAGATAACCATTTGATGTTAATCACAAAAGGATCTGCCCTCATACCTCTGGAGGCAAGGTCTGAAGGGTTTTGTACTGTATTGACATATTTTCATTGATAGGCCCTAGAAGTCTTAAGAATCTCGGACACTCTGTTTGCTACAAAAACACGAGACCTAGATGTCTCGTTATTAATGTATTTCAAGGTACTGTCTGTCCAAAATACGGAGCCTTAGCTCCCTCCTCCATGGTCTATCCATACGAGCTGCCACCACAGCTGCTGTCAACTCCAACCAGAATTGTGAGTGGTTTTAAAGGTGCCACCCTGGACTTCCCCATTATGAATGAACTGTGTGCAAGTGAACAACTGTTATAAAGCAGCAGATAAGTAACAGCACCATACCCCTTCTCACTTGCATCTGAAAAATGGTGCAACTGGGCTATGGTCTTCTCTCCAAAGTCAATAGGTTTTAAGCACCGTCTTTTGCTAATGTTGTCCAACAGGTGCAATTCTTCCACCCAGTTTTTCCACTCTTGCACAACTGCAGACGGTATGATGTCATCCCATCCTATCTTTCTCTGACATAGGTCTTGATGAATCCTCTTGGCAATGAAGATGACAGGAGCAAGGAATCCCAAAGGGTCATGGAAGGAACTTACTGTAGAAAGGATCCCTCTGCTAATGAATGGTCTATTTGGAACGGATATGCAGAACTTAAACACATCTAACTGCGCACACCACCGCACTCCCAATGCCCGCTCAACAGGCAAAAGGTCACAGCTCAGGTCTAAAGTTTTGACTTCCTTTGCCTTTTCCTTCTTAGGTATTAAGGCCAAAACACAGCCACTATTGCTTATCCACTTTGTTAAGCGGAAACCTCCCTTGGCGCAGAAAACTCGAAGGTCTCTATAGACAGAGATATAGCTTCCTCTCCAGAGGCTACACAAGACAATCGTCCACGTAGAAGCTACATAAGATGGTATCAATCACCTGCTGTCTAAAGTGTGCTCTATTGTCTTCTGCAGATTTCCGTAGAGCATAATTAACACAGCTCGGAGAGGACGTCGCCCCAAACAAATGGACACACATTCTATACTCTTGCATGCTCTAATCAAAATCACCATCGGGCCACCAAAGAAATCTCTGCAGATCAGAATCTTCTTCTGGCACACGTACCTGATAAAACATGGCTTTAATATCCAACATTAACACAACAGGTTCTTTCCTGAATCTAGTCAGCACACCAACCAATGTATTTGTCAAGTCGGGACCACTCAGGAGCTGGGTATTAAAAGAAACACCTTGAAAAGGTGCTGCACAGTCAAAGACGACCCGGATTTTTCCTTTGATAGGATGGTAAACCCCATGATGAGGAATATACCAAACCTTCCCATCGCTGCGCTTCAGGTGTGTAATTGGTACTCTTTGCGCATATCCTCTGGATATGAGATCCTTTATCTCTGATGAATCTTTTCTTCAAGCTCAAGGCACGTTGTTCCACAATTACCAGGCATTCTCAAGTCATGATTCTTCAAAGGTAAGGCAATGCTGTAGTGCCCATCACTCAAGATCACGCTTTCACTAACCAACTTCAGGAACTTGGAATCTTCTCTTGACAGCCCCAGCTGCTCGTCATGGCTGCTCTCAGGGAAGTCCATCTTAAACTGCTGTTTCCATAACTCATTAAGCATAACAGCAGAAATTCTATTGGAAATGACTGTTGACAGACATCCTGGCCTTTTACAGCATTCTCTGCCAAGTGGCCCATTTACCGTCCAACCGAGCACAGTCTTAATGGCAAAGGGTCTATCACCTACACTCCGGACAACCTCCAGAGGTTCCAAGGCTCTGGGCATGTTCATGCCAATTAAAAGCTCCACTTGTGCCTCAATTTCTGGCAGATAAACATGCTTCAAATGTGGCCAGTCATCCAGGTCCTGTTGTCTTGGGATGTTACACGTATTAACAGGCATTCTATGTTGTGTGAAGAGGCCAGGCATTTCACAATAGATGTTATTATTCAATCCGTCAACTTCCAATTCAGTTTCATATTTCCCTTTGCGTTTCTGTTACGTATCGGTGGACCAAAATTTCTGCATCAGATTTCAAGATTTCAGAAGTTTTCTCCTTTGTTTGAAAGTATAATTCCATTCCATTGGATTTCTGTGAAGCAGTACTCCGTACAGCAGATCCGGTTCTAAGCACATTCACCTTTGCAACAGTAGCAGCTATATTTTCTTCAAGCTGAAGTTGTTCTTTCTTTCTCCTCTGTTGTTCAAGAGCATGCTTTTCTTGGCGCATAGGTTGACGTGCAAACAAGGCAGCCATTTCAGCTTCTGCCCTGAGACGCTGACGATACTTTTGAGCTTGACTTACTGCCTTGATTTGATACACTATCAGCTGGCAACACGTCATCATGAACTTCATGTTGAGAATTAAGGAAGAACTGAGGCCCTTTTCTGATGTGATCTTGAAAACCCATTTCTTCTCCTAACGGGGTTTCTTGGGATAACGCCATGTGAGAAAATGGCCTGTTTGACCATTTATCAGCCTCAGAAAGCCATATTTTAACATCTTCAATAAAACCTTTATTGTACTTGGTGATGCTTGAGAACCATGTATTTTGCTTATATTGTATTATATGTATATTGCTTATCTTTCTCATCAAGTGGAATTGAAGGCAGTAGAGATTCATGTAATGCACTGGCGTCCTTAAACAGATGTATTAATTCATCAAGCTGTAATTTAACTTGTGAATAATTTTGATCGTCCTTTATTAGCTCTTTGAGGGATGCAATTACCCTTTTCATTTTGGTTACATGCCTTTTTCTTCCTGTCTGTATTGTTTAAATTTTGTTTGCGAGAGCTTTCCCATGAAGAGTAACTGATCTTTTAACCTGTTCAGGTTCTCCAATGGCAGACAAAGCTTGTGATTCACTCATTTTTAAGCATTCAAGAAAAGGGACATACGAAAACCAACATAGAGGCAACTTCAATAGTAACAGCAATTTCTTAGCAGTCCATTGAGACTGAAAAAAGATCAGAGAAAAAGATCAGAGCCACAATACACACACACACATGCCAAGTTTCCATTAAACTTCAGGCTTACACACACACGCCAAGTTTCCATTAAACTTCAGGCTTACACACTCGGAACAGCGGTAACCACAATTCGATAACAAGCACAAGCCTGTCGCAGCAACGACGTCCTTTTGTGGCAGTAACCAAACTGACTTCACATAATACAGTAGTTTACATAGAACAGCACAGGTTACATACCATCGTCGTCTTCATCGGTAGACCGCTTTCGTAGGTGTAGTGGCAGTGGCGTGTGTGGCTCGCGTCGGCATTCAAGCTGTGCATTAAATAAATAATTAATTAAATAATAAAACTTTGTTGCCAATTTTTTGCTGACAAATTGTTGCCGTTTGATCAAAACTTTCGGCAAACGGCTGAATAGGGGAAACTGATGCCCGACGAGCTAACTGTTCAAAGTATTCCAAGCTTCACTTCAATGAAGGTTAATTTATTGGTAGAAATCCAAGTATCTAACTTTAGAGAATCAGCACATAGACATTGTAAAATCCAGGTCTTGGTAATAATCCACAAGCAAATGTTCACTTTAAAATGTTCATAATATAGGCTACCCACCCACTACTCCCCCATCACCCACCCACTACTCCCTTCACCTAGCGAGTGAACAGGTGATATCACAAATCATTACCGCCACCAACATCACGTGACCGAAGAAGCGCATGTTATTAATTAAGTAATCAAACCCCAGTCTACGCCCGAACGCAAAAGCCCTCATCTTCCTCCACCCTGCTAGCACCTGCCCTAACCTTTTAGAACATACCACAGCAGCCTCCTACTTCTGTTGATTGTGGAATATAACCACTGTGGAATTTGACCACTGATATGTTTAATTTTGCATGATGATTAGATTTCAAATAGATTCCAACCATGTGTTTTTATTTGTTTCAGTATGCTCTTCACATGACATTGTAAGCCTTTTAATGTACAGTACACACTTTTTTTCCCATTTCCTCTCGTTAAAACTAAATAAATTAATTAAAGCTTCAACATTTTTGTATCTTAGAACAACATTACAGCCCTAAGGAAGTGGTGGGGCTTAGTTATTTTGGAAAACTGTGACACAAGGTGAGGCTTTTTTTAAAAACTGCTAGCCTAATATATTTGCACATTTTTATATTTTTTTAGTACATCAGACTGAACAAAATAGCTAATAATCAATCACTTTTTGAGAAGAAATCTTTAAACTGGCCCTTTAGTATTTGTGTGTTTGTGTGTGTCACTGCATTTTTGCCAACAACTCATGGAGATTTTCTGATGGAAGCAGTGAGCTGACTGGTCAGACCAAAGAGATTGAGACGAGTAGAGATGCTGCCTGAGCTGCAAGGTATGTCTTTATATAAAACATAATCTGAAACAAGTAGACACTAACGCATGTAGAGGAAGGATTAACCTCACTTGTCCTTTTGTTGGATTTATTTTTATGTTTGGTCATTTTACAGGAATAACTAATATATGTCTTATATCATGTATTGTCTTTATCATAAACACTAATCTTTATAATAGATGCATTGTCTGTTTGCCTTTTTCACATTTTACCCAGAGAGGAAGAAATCTGTACAGCTGCTAATGCAAGCAGGGCTACACGAAAAACAGCAAATGCAAAATTATTAGACATTATAATAAAACGGCATGTTGCAGATGAACATTTGATGGTATGTTTTAGCACCAAATGTTGTTCAGTACTTTCTTATTATTATTTCAGATAATGTTTTGGTATTTGATATTAATTCTTTAATTTAATTGTCTTAACCCCTTTTTATTTTTTTATTTTGTAGAATGTCATAACTGAGCAAGTGGCTCCAGGTGGCTAGACAATTTTAAAGCTCCAAAAGGTCATCAGATCATTGAGGATGAGGAGCAGATTGACTCCCTCTATAGCTACCTGAATGAAATCCTCAGTTCTGTGAGAGTTCCATCATCGCTGGATAAGATTAAATTTATCTTGGACGTACTCATGCCTGAGGTAAATGTTTTAATAATAAGTTAATAGTGTTCACCAAGTAGAAATTGACAACAGATTATTTAAAAATTTTTTTTTTTTTTTTTTTACAATTTTTGTGATCTTACTTAACATATGTTTCTGTGGAGTAATATGCTTTACCTCTGTTTTTGTTTCATTACATAGTGAGCGAGAGGAGTTTATTTATTCTGGTTCAGTTTCTTCATGACAAAAAAAATCAAAGACAAATTAAAAATCAGTCAGTATGTTCTCTATATTATTAAACAGCTCTTAGAGGTCATATCACCAAACATCCCATTTAACACTGACACATGCAGAATAGGGAACAAGGCACCAGATATCCTCATCAACCTCGGCACATGCATAGCAGTTTATCTGTCTGTGACCACAGCCCTCCAGCTAAAGAAGTAGTGAGAACAGCAGAGCTCTCAGTCTTCGAGGACATTTACGAGTCATGATGAATGAAGAAGACTCCAGCTCACTACAAATTTCCAGTCTTCCAGGGTGTTACTAATCACGATGACTGAGGAACAGTCAAACTCGCATCACACTGCAATCACTGAGCACAGAGTCTGTTTACCTAGATGCCATCTGGTAGGTACACAGTGTTGTAGAGTAATTTTCTCAGCCTCCCTACAAGCATTTTAGCATGTGGATGTGCATATGAGTAAAAAAATATTGGCTTGATGCTGGAGGATTAGGAGTGAGTGAATGTGTTCTCATTTCAAATGAAGAGGCTAATTCTAAACAAATAACGTGTTACATTTATTCTAAAGGATTATTGTGTATATAATAATAATATGGTAAACAAAAAAGCAAACTACACCACTACCAATACATTTTTCCCTCAAAATTCTAGCCAGGTGATGAGTGGTGCCTGGTTTCCTCCAGACATGATGCTTGGCATTCAGGCCAAAGAGTTCAATCTTTGTTTCATCAGACCAGAGAATTTTGTTTCTCATGGTCTGAGAGTCCTTTAGGTTCATTTTGGCAAACTCCATGCAGGCTCTTTTGCCTTTTACTAAGGAGTGGCTTCCGTCTGGCCACTCTACCATACAGGCCTGATTGAGTTGAGGTTAGTAAACTTTATTTATTCCCTAGGGGCAATTCATATTGGGCACAACAACAAACAAACATAACATAAAATATCGATCACAGCAATGAGTCCAATTACCAAGCACACTATATCAATGTTCATTTAGCAATCTGATGGCCTCAGGAACAAAAGTCACTCTTCAAGACTTTAACTTTATGAGAAAATACAGACGTTGCTGGCCTTTTTTAAAAATGGCCTCTGTGTTGTCCTCAAATTTTAATTTGTCATCAAAGACTGTCCCTAAGTATTTGTAAGTGTTAACTCTCTCAACAGCCCGTCCATTTATTAAGGTATCACAATTCAAGGGTGGCAACTTAGAAAAATCAATAATCATCTCCTTAGTTTTCAAAATGTTCATCACTAAGTATGAGCGATCACACCATTTTACAAACTCCTGCAGAGCAGGACCATGATCCTGATGTTTACTAGAAAGCAGTGACAACAGGACTGTGTCATCTGCAAATTTTATAGTACACTAGTTTTCATGACCACTTCTACAGAGGTCAGTATACAGGATGAACAATAAAGGAGACAGTACACACCCTTGAGGTGAACCAGTGGATGTATACATGAAAGGGTTCCATTTACAAGTACTCTCTGCGACCTCTTGGTCAAGAAATTCATAATCCAGCGTATCAGCAAATAATCCAATCTAAAATGATTTACAATTTTGTCGACTAGTAAAGAGGGCTGTAAGGTATTAAAAGCAGATGAAAAATCACTAGTACTGGAATCACTTGTCTGCAGTCCTGACTTGTCCCCAGTAGAGAATGTGTGGGGTATCCGTGACAAGCTTGTACTTCTGCACATCTTAAAACATGTTTACAAAATAACACCTAAAATATTAAATTGTTTGCTATCCTCTTTGCTAAAACCTTTTTAAGTGAAGTGAAAAGGAAAGTCAACATTTCAAAGTGGTAAATGCTTTAGCGTTCAAACGTTTTTGGAAATGTGTTGCATGCCTGAAATGCAGGAATGAAAGTTTGTTTAAAAAAAAGTTGACCAGACAAAACATGAACTTTGTCAGGTTCATACTTTCTGTAAAAAAATAAAAGTCAAAGTGTCATGAGATGGACGAACATAAAGTGTACTTTTTATAACCTTTTACTTAACAAACCAAAACACATTACATGTTATGCCTTTACTCAACTCCATGTGCTCTCTCGTATCCGCCCTATTTCCCCAGACCCTTTTTCATAATAAAAGCTATGTATCGTCACATCTCCCCCCTAAGTTTGTTTCTTAAACAAAATACTCAGTCAGCAAATAATTCTAAATAAGTCTTTGCACTGTTCACCATTTCTATACTCCAGTCCCTTTTAAACTGATCGACTACACCAAACATTAAACTGAACTTCCTGTAACAACAATATTCTTACTTCTTCTATAGTATTTACTTTAAACAACAACTTAAACTGAAATTCTCTTTTCTTTGACTACGCATTCATCGGACAAAGTCCCTGAACTTCACAGGAGTCTTGATAGTTCGTTCTGATGACCTCTTGACCATCGGAACTGGTGTAGACGGTGACCGGACCGGCACTCCCTCTGGTGATGCCTGGTCTGGAGCCTTTGGTGTTGATGTGGGCTGAGTTGGCTCACACGTGGTCACCCCAACTGGTAGGGCATGTTCCACTGGCGGTGTTTGTCCATCCAGACTGGGTTGTTCTGGGATGAGCTGCAGGTGGCGTCGATTTCGACGAGTATCTGTACCTTGCTCAGTTCTTACCACGTATGACCGTGGCTCTGGCGCATTAGAGACTATCACACCAGGAGTCGTCCATCTCTTTTCCCCATCCAGCTTGACCTTCACCTGCTGACCAGGCCGTAGAGCTGGAAGGTCACGCGCAGAGTGTCTCCTGTTGTAAAAAAAACTGTATGCCTGCTTTGTCTGTGTATCTTGTGCTTTCAGCTGTTTAAGATCGACATTGCGGGGCTGCAGATGTTCTGTGCGTAGGTAAAATAAACCTCTCTCTCTTTACTGCTTCATTCAGTCGCTTTAGGTCCACACAGATACGAACTTTGCCGTTCTTTTTCACCACTGGAACCATCGGTGCTCACCAGTCCGTGGCCTCTCTCACCTCCTCGATGATCCCTAAGGACTGCATGCGAGCAAGTTCCTGCTTTACCTTTGCGATCAGGGGAAAGGGGACACGCCTTGGCGTTGTAACGCTGTAGGGCTGAGCATCCTGTCTGAGCTCGATTTTCACTGGTTTGCAATTTAAACATCCAATGTCACCGAAGACACTGTCGCACTCTAACTCGTCCACTATTAGCACAAGTCCCATCTTGCATGCAACTGCACGGCTGAGCAGATTGTTGATACCCCACTCACTACGAATATCCAAAAGGTGTACTTTTGTCCCTTTCGTTTAGTCGTAGCCAGAAACTTTCCCATGCACTGAAGCTTGCCACCCGGACTGCGCACGTCTGCTGCTGTCTGGCACAGGGCTGGTCGCATGGGCAGACTGAGATATGAGCTGTGTGACATGACCGTTATATCCGCCCCAGTGTCAATTTTGAAACATAACGTTTTTCCACAAATTGGGAGATCAACGTGCCATCTCTCATCTGCACTGTTGTCATTACAGACTGACCCCAAGAAGAATGCACCCATTGACTCATCTTCTTTGTTTTGTGTGGTTATTTCTTTCACAGTCTTTGTTTTGCACGCAATCTCAAAATGTCCTGTCTTGCTGCATTTTCGGCACCGTTTCCCATGTGCAGGGCACACGGCCCTCTCATGCTCCCTGTTGCACCTTGTGCACTTTCCCTCGGTTGTACTATCATTGTTTTTACTTTTCCACTTCACATCAGAGACCTTTTTAAACTTTCTGAATTGTTTGTGTTTGACTTCGTTCACTTCGCCTTCAATTCTTATTTGTGTTTGTTTTTTCACAAGCTCCGACTGGCGAGCCATTTGAATAGCCTTCTCCAATGTGAGCTCGGGCTCTAGCTGAAGTCTCTGGGACACTTCACCATCCGCAATCCCTATGACTAGTCTGTCACGTATCTGTTCATCTTTACTAGCCCCAAATTCACAGTCTGCTAGCTCATACAGGTTACGTACAAAAGCTTCAACACTTTCTCCACTCTGTTGTGAGCGACGGTGAAAACAGGCACGTTCGTGTATAACGTTACGTTTGGGTACAAAATGTTCATCAAACTTTGCTATTACAGTATCAAAATCGATCGCCTCTTGCTGTTCACTGAAAGTAAAAGTGCTAAATACGGGCTCGGCATCTTTGCCCATTGCATATAAAAGTGAATTTACTTGCACATCTTGGTCTTCCTTATCCAGCTTTGTTGCGATCCGAAAGCGTGCAAAACGTTGCTTCCACATCAACCATGTAGAAGGCTGCGTGAAGTCGAAAGCTTCGGGTGTGTGGAACTTCGGCATTTTTCCTCTCGTTCTCACTTTCTTCCCTCTCTCCGCTTTTCGTAACTTCGACTCACTGCCGCTTCACCTCTCACTTTTGAAGCGTTTACGATCCCACTTCTGACACCATGTCATGAGATGGACGAACACGAAGTGTACTTTTTATAACCTTTTACTTAAAAAAACAAAAAACATTACATGTTATGCCTTTACTCAACTCCATGTCCTCTCTCGTATCCGCCCCGTATTTCCTCAGACCCTTTTTCAAAATAAAAGCTATGTCACGTCACACAAAGTAAATGTAAAAATGTAAAGAAACTGTGTGTTTTTCCATATTTTTCTCATTTGGGGTTGTAGATCATAAATAAAAACAGGGTCAACCCTTACCATCCAATGATCAAACACAGAGTTGTACAATCACTTAGCAGGCTAGATAAGAGAGAACCAGACATTTGTAAACAAGACCTTTATTAAGGCAACAGAATTGATTAAAAACATTTTGGGGCATTTGATCAGTTGTGAGGACTGGATTTGGATTTTTAAAATGATTATAACCTTTATTAAGGCTTCAGAGTATTCTTTATGTTCTATAAAGTTCCCTATTATGCAAAACATTTTACCCGTACCTACAGTATCTCACAAAAGTGAATACACCCCTCACATATTTTCATGGGACAACATATACATCAAGATATCACACTTGTATACAATGTAAAGTAGTTAGTCTACTAACTGTAATCTTAAAATAAAAAAAAAATAAACATCTGTAAAACTGCATATATAAAAAGATCAAATCATTTTTTTTTACAAATAAACTTGCAATTGGCAAATTGTTGGAGGAACACAACATTGTTTTGTGTATGTTGTTTTTTATCACAATAATGCTAACACTTGGCAAAACAATAATACTAAACTCAAAATAATACAAAAATGGTTTTGTATCTTAACTCTTCGTTTGTCAATTTGAATATCAGAGGGAGTGTATAATATCAAACTTAAGTGTAGCTTGTAAAGCAATAAAGATTGTATTGTTTATAAACCCAAATAAACTTGTGGGTCTCATGAACATGCACATATACAATAACAAACAAACATGAACAATCTAGGGAAGTACAGAAATGGACAATGAAAATCCTTTTATAAAATGGCCTAAGATTACAGCAAACAAATATGTCGCCTGGTCAGTATTTTCAGATTGGAACTGGATTATTAGAATGTTGCCACCTTCTAACTTCAATTTTCTTGTTTGCTTTAACAAAGAGGCATCTAACAGAAAGTTTCTGAAAATGCTAGGATGGATATTTTGGCAAGTTGTTTATAAGAGGAATTTTTATCACCATTTGTCTTTTTCTGATTCTGTTGCCACCACATCTTGTACTTGTCCTGTTCTGTTTTTCTTTATTAAGGGACACAATTCTTTTCAGTGTCTCGAAGAAATATATAAAAAATAGCTTAAAATATATCTCAATTAAATCAGTTCACTCAAACATCTTACTTGTAGTCACTGTATTATGTTTATTAATTAACTGACTTTCTGTAAACTTTTACCAAATAACTCAATCCTATTGGACATATGCTCAAAATGTAAGAACTCTGGTCTATATTCCATTTCAACATATTAAGTATGCTACCCTGATTCTTTGTTTTTTTGCTTCTCTTTTCCTTCCCACCATTTTTTCTGTTGTTCACAATTACCACACTCACAGAAGCCTGCAATTGCTTTTTTTCTCCCTGTCTCACTGCCATTTGTCTCCCACTTCCTGCAAATATTTTCTGTTCTCTAAGCTGCCCTATAGCAACACTTCAGGCATACTCACACTAGGCAATCTGTAATCTGTTCACATTCGGATGCGATTGACCCCCAAAGAGCGGGTTATTTGACTTGTGTGATTGCTCCAAATCAGGGAATGCTGAACCACGCTGGGACATGCCAGAAGAGGTGGACTCAAGCACAGCTCAATGGATTTGGATGAAAACTGCGTCAAATGCCTTCGTGAAATACTTCTTATACGAGCAGAAAAATACTTCGAAAATCATTGTGTTGCATTTATTGTAAGGCTTATGAGTGTTTTCTGTCAGCAAGCGCTGTTCAAGCAAGATGACAAGATTTTCTCTTTTCTCTTTTTTCCCTTTCTTTTGTCATCATTCTTCATATTTCTCTGACAGTTTTCTAGGTTTTAGGAAAAAAACTTTTCATGTAGGGTTTTGACTGGGTCACAAAGTTCAGGCATGCAGGAAAGCAATATTATCAGGAAAATGGAAAGAATTCATCAGTGTTCCTGGAAAATGTATTGAAACATGCATCCTCCACTTCTCCACATCAATCTCTCCTGTCTTTTCCTTCTCTTTTCCCCACTGGATGGAGGGTGAATCCGTGACCTTTGTCCTTAGAATTCTAGGGTCAGTGGATTGAACTTATTTGTAGGCTGAAAGGATGACAATGGTAAGTTGTGGAAGAATGGTCACGTTAATATAAACCTTCTGAAAGAAATCACACCTTCAGAACACTTTGTAGCCAGCTAACAGATTTGTACATTTGTTTTAGGAATCATATATTGTATAGTATGGGTAGATTGTTTAAGATGTAACAGACTTTTAATAATATACAAGTGAAGACCAGTGTGACCATGTGGTGTGGGACCCTTGGTCTGCTTGCACTTCCACATAACCAGTCTCTCCTAAGCAATACTACGGAAAGAGGGGCTTGGTCTGTGGTAGTATAAGAGGATAAGAAGTCACCCCACATGACACTATTACATAACATTTAACAGTTCTTCCTCAGTTAGTGTTATTTTGAGGTATAATTCAGACAATTATCTAATAACATGAAGCAATATCCAACCTCTTATCAGCTTCATTTTCTTCACTTACTGACCCAGGCCCGATGCCAGCAGAGCTCCCCTATGCTTAAACAATCAAATACTTTAATTTTACTCTGCACTGCAATGGGATGAAAAGCATTTCAGTTTTGTTTTAGCTTAAAATTGAAAACTGACATCGAGAGGTACAAAATGATCACATTCTGCCCAAAAGTTTTATTTTCTTTATATGTCTTGGATAGTTTTTTCTTGCTGCTGTCTGTCAGAATGATTTTAAGATTTTGCACTGGACAGCAATGTCATGACGTGTGATAAGCATCTTGTAGTTTAGCTGAGCATTGTTAACACTGTTGTTTGTAGTGATCATTGTTTATTTTATGTTCCTGCTAGTATTGTACTGTTGTATTATTAGCATCAGTGTTGTATTTAGCAATTAACTGGAGACGTTTAGCTTTTTCTGTACATTCTGTAGGAAGTGCAGCTAGTCTGTTGCTTGGCTGAGTAAAAGTACATATTCGGGGATGGAAAAAAAAACTGTCGTTAACCACACTTTCTGATCAACGAAAATACAGTGGGTATTGCAGTGGAGTATTCAGACCGCTTTACATTTTTCACTCTTTGTTTTATTGTAGCCATTTGTTAAAATAAAAAAAGTTCATTTTATTTCTCAATACATGTACACTCAGCATCCTATCTTGACAAAAAAAACTGACATGTAGAAATGTTTGTAAATTAATTAAAAAAGAAAAACTAAAATATCACATGGTCATACGTATTCAGACCCTTTGCTGTGACACTTATATTTAATTCACAAGCAGTCCATTTCTTCTTGAGATGTTTCTACTCCTTCATTCGAGTCCAGCTGTGTTTAGTTGAACTCATTGGACATGATTAGGAAAGGCACACACCTGTATATAAAAGACCTCACAGCTCACAGTGCATGTCAATGCAAATGAGTAGGAACTACCCAAGGAACTCAGAGACAGAATTGTGGCAAGGAACAGATCTGGCCAAGGTTACAAAAAAATTTGCAGCACTCAATGTTCATAAGAGCACAGTGGCCTCCAGAACTCTTTCTAAACCTGGCCGTCAAGCCATGCTGAGCAATCGTGGGAGAAGAGCCTTGGTGAGAGAGGTAAAGAAGAACCCAAAGATCACTGTGGCTGAGCTCCAAAGATGCAGTAGGGAGATGGGAGAAAGTTCCACAAAGTCAACTATCACTGCTGCCCTCCACCAGCTGGGGCTTTATGGAAGAGTGGCCAGACGGAGCTGAAAGCCTGCATAGAGTTTGCCAAAAAACACATGAAAGACTCCCAAATTATGAGAAATAAAATTGTTTGGTCTGATGAGATCAAGTTCGAACTTTTTGGAGTTAATTCTAAGCGGTATGTGTATGTTGCCCTATACAATCCCAAGAGTGAAACGTGGTGGCAGCATCATGCTATGGGGGTGTTTTTAGCTGCAGGGACAAAACGACTGATTGCAATTGAAGAAAAGACCAATGCGGCAGACATACAGACATGTAATAGAAGAAAACCTATTTCAGAGTGTTCAGGACCTCAGAGTGGGCCAAAAGTTCACCTTCCAACAAGACTATGACCCTAAGCACACAGCTAAAATAACAAAGGAGTGGCTTCAGAACAACTTTGTAACCATTCTTGGCTGGCCCAGCCAGAGCCCTGACCTAAATCCAATTGAGCATCTCTGGAGAGACCTGACAATGTCTGTCTACCAACATGAAAAGGGTCTGAATACTTTCCGTATCCACTATATACAGTATATATGCATTATGAATGTAATATTTGCACTGAATCCATATGTATATTTTGTGAGATAAGAGCCCTAATGCTTTTCTTCTGTTGCAAAGGAATATATTGGACCATGGTAAAGATTGATGCATAGTGCTACTTCTTTGTCATTAAAGAATGGGCTTCCATCAGCACCTTACTGTGAGCTCAGGTTATGGCACTGTCCACCTACCGTTTGTCTTACACATGAGTGCTCCAGAGACTCTCTGAATGCTACATTACCATACACTCTCTGTTCCCACCATCCCATCATAGACAACACCAAGGCCACATGTCCAGCTCCAATGATCCTTGGTGTGAGAACATTAGGATGAGACAGACAGATATCCTGCAGCCCCACATACAACATTGTGTGGGAATAACTTGCTCTCCTTTCTTGGTCTCCAAGCAAACCTGCCTTTAACTCCGAATGGTTAAATGAGTATGTAGTGTGCTTGAAACAAATCAATGGTCATCTGCAGAGTATCTGGTGATGGATGATATCTGGTTCCAGTTCTCTTGCTGCATTATGAAGGACCATCATTTTCCAGAATCCCCAGCGAAATGCCTTTCCTTCTTACACAGTGAATGTGTAGCTTTTGTAGAGGTTTTCCACTAGTTTTTACAACCCAGCAAAGTTCAAATTAAATTTGTTTTATTTTGATTTTATATGTATGTATATATAT
>JAUZSU010146297.1:0-15016 GCA_034780255.1 Parotocinclus maculicauda | reverse complement strand
AAATATGATCTGAAACAGATTGGCGTCCCGTATTGGGTGGTTCCTGCCCTTGCTCCCAGAGCTGCAGGGTGGGCGCCGGCTGGCCCGCGACCTTGTGTGGATTAAGCGGAAGAAAATGAATGAATGATCTGAAACATACTTTTCTTGTTTAAAAAGTTTCCTATATGACTGTTTACGTATATATGATGCTAATATCCCAATTTTGAAATGACTTTACATTTTTTGCAGCTGATAAAGCTTTGCTGAACTTCAATGACTGTTATTTTCTTTCTGTCTTTTTTATATAAATAAACACGTAAATAAAAATATTTATTGCCCTTAACATTTCTTTACCAAAAAAAACATCCTTCTTGTTTTTAGGGAAAGATTGTGTAAATACATAAAGCGTGTTAGAATAGTACACATGGGAGCAGCATCCTTTTGTTTTTAGTACAAGTTAAGAGCAGCAAGCTGTAGTGTTAGAAACACAGTTTTTGTCTTCTCCTAAATGGCCCTACCCTCCTGGAATATTCTGTTAGTATCTCTTTGTTTTAGTCGCTCATTAGTCCTACTCTGTGAGCTGCAAGATGTAATTCAGGAATTACTCGAAGGAAATTAATTAACGTTAATAACAGGAACTAATTCAAAGTTTCTCTGCCATCTTATTTTTTCCACTATATTTTAATTTTGGAATCACCCATTATAAACATGAGGTTGGCCAGCACACTTGTTGTTTGGCTTTTACATTATTATTAATACAATCTCTATGATGTTATTTTCCAGCCAAAAGCAGTCGGAAGCTGACCTTCCTTTACCTTGCTAATGATGTTATTCAGAACAGCAAGAAGAAGGGCCCCGAGTTCACACGGGATTTCGAGGGGGTCCTCGTTGACGCATGCTCACACGTTGCAAGGTAAGCCTGCTAATCCGTTGTGTTCGCTTGCCACCTTGTTCTCAAGCTCCATACCTCGGTGCTCTGATGAAACTGGCTTAAGCTTATCCTCATTCTTGTGTGTACAGAGAGACAGATGAGGGTTGTAAGAAGCCTATGGAAAGATTGCTAAATATCTGGCAGGAACGCAGCCTTTACCGCTCTGACTTCATCCAACAGCTTAAACTGGCCATAGAGGACTCCAACAGCCCCCGAAACAAGGCTGCAGGTGGGTGCATGCACTGTCAGCGTATTTCTCACTCACACGCTCACTTTCCATCACCTGTTTTTTTTATTGTGGGGGGAAACCAGAGTACCTGGAGTAAACCCACACGGGCATAGGAAAAACTTCACCAGGTTGTGCACCAAAGTGTACCAAGAAAATATAGCAAATATATACACCACCAGCCTGAACCACAGGATGGATCAATGCTGTCATGTTGTTTACATCAAATTCTGACCCGACCACCCAAATGTTGCATCAGAAATCGAGACTTTAGACGAGGCAATGTTTGTCCTATCTGCTCTCATTATCTTTTGGCTGTGCAAACTGTTCCTAGATGACAGGAGTGGCACCCAGTGTGGTCTCTTCTTGCTCCAACAACCCTGCCACATTCACAGTCCCTTATCACCTCTCCTCCCCATTCGGATGCTCGGTTTGAACATAATCAGATACTCTGCTCACAAATATGAGGAGATATTTCAAAATGAATATGAAGAGAATCCCATAAGAACTGCTGGACAATCTGATCCTGCCCATGCCCCATCACTGTCAGTGTGACAGTCTTGGGTGACCATACACCCTACTGAACAGTTAATGTGGGGGCACTCTTGTCCGGTTTGACCTGCCTCTGTTCACACCCATGAATAATAATAATAAATAATAATAATAATCTTTATTTTTATAGCACCTTTCATGTGCAACTCAAAGTGCTTCGCAGAGAATCCACAGACAATTATAATCACAGCAAAAATAATCTAAAAATAATACTGAGTATGTTAAATAATAAAAAATGTATAAAACTCATAAAATTTCCCTAAAGAAATGCAGATCTGAATATAATATTACATGCTATTCAATCACCATCGAGTTTGAATCTCATTTGCGTAATTTAGCACTTTTTTTTTTCTACTTCGCATTTGCTTTTCTGATGATCTTGTTCAATGAAAAAAAAAATGCTTTTAGTTGATGCATATTCATTTTGAAATATTCTCTCATTTTTGTGGGCAGTACATTTGCCTTAATGAGAAGTTGAACAAGCGTGCCTAATAACACATATCTAATTATATATATAATTGTAAAATATAAAATAGTAAAAATCTTCAGTTTGTGCTGCCTTATACATAAATGATCTCAGCTTCACTTAACTGTTGCTGCTCTGCTTTAAATAACTTGGACCAAGGGTTTTGATTAGCTTTCTTTACCCTGTAAATCTGGACTGCTTCCTTACCAGTATAAGCCTTGTTATGGATTTTTGTCTACTGGATTTCTTGCCGTATGAAACCTTTAGCCAAAGCTTTATGTATGTGAGGCAGTTCTTAGTTTTTTGATTCACTACCTGATTTTTTCTCCACTGGATGTCTTTTTGCTTTCAAAACAGTGCTTGGCATGCTTAATCTTAAGATGATAACGATTGCTAGTGCTGCCGTTTCCGACTACAGTCTTTAAGTGGGTAACTTTCACGGTTAATGCTTTGTCACCATGAAGAGAACAGTCATTTTCTTAACCATTACTGTTTGATTCATCTTTAGTGTGTAATAAAAAATGAAATTATCTGTTATATTGTATTCAGTTTCAAGCAGGCAGCCATTAAATACAGTGTAAGAGGAGTTAGAGAAGCACATGACTTTGGGTCTTTGGTTCGATTCAGGTTAATAGTGCCGTGTTTCCTATTGTATACCAGAAGAAAAGAAAAACTTGAAAAGAAGTTTCCAGAAGGTCCAGGAAGAAGAAGAGGAAGATGAAGACGACGACTACAGGACTCAGTATTCTCCCCATGAGACGGACACAACTGGCCCGCAGCTGGTATGTTTTGTCTCAGCACTTTGACGTCAGCCCATAGTAATGTGTACTGCTGTTTGTTCATTTTCAGCTCTTACTGTTTCTCTGTGCTCGAATCCAGTGCACACTTTATTTTATGTTTCCTGTGTTTTTACACGCTGTGTAATTCTGGGTGCTGGTCATTCAGACAGAAGACCTAGTGAAGGCCCTGCAGGATCTGGAAAACGCTGCTTCTGGTGACGCTGCTGTCCGCCAAAAGATTGCCTCTCTTCCCCAAGAAGTGCAGGATGTATCCCTGCTTGAGAAGATCACGGGTATGACACCAAAGACCCTATATTACATAAACATTTGCAGAATGGCTTGTGCCAACTGCATTATAAATGTGCTAGACAGAGAAGATCTTGCCAGTTTTGGGTGGATTTCATTTTGGGTTAAAATTCGGCCTGCTGCAGTTAAGAGAACTCTTATGTTAACATGACCCCTGAGCCCGGAGCCTTTTCCCATACAGATAAGGAAGCTGCTGATAAGCTGTCGAAGACGGTGGATGAAGCATGTCTGCTGCTGGCGGAGTATAACGGGAGACTGGCAGCTGAACTTGAGGATCGCAGACAACTGGCCCGCATGCTAACAGAATACATCAACAGCCAGAAGGAGGCGCTCAGCGAGAGGGAGAAGAAACTAGAGGTAATATTAATAGAGATTAGTTTGAAGGTAGGTAGTCTATAACCCGAAAAATTATGGGCATCTCTATGATTTTTTTTCTGCTCACTATACAGTATAACTGAAGCATTCCCATTTATATGTTCAGTTCACTGTGTGTGCTATGCAAAGGTCTTAGGCCACTTTTAGATGTGCTATTTTAGCAATAATAAAATATATGACCTATTTTCAAACTTGGACTCATGACTCCATAATACTCTTTTCCACAGATCTTCATTCCAAACTTGACAAGCTTAAGTGTATATTAGCCTTTTTTTTACTTTTCCCCTTCTGAAAACTGGTTTCTGGGCCGGTGACTTTCCAAAAAGACCATTCTTGATCAAGCTTCTCTGGTCAGTAGAAACGTCAACTGTGAGGAAATAACAAGCAAAATAAGTTTACAGTAGAGTAGTACCACTGAGTTCATAATAAATTTCACCTGTGGGCTACAGTGGCAAGTGTTTAGTGTGACCTCCCCTTACACTTACCAAGTTGACCCTTCCAAAGAGTGTCCAGAGAAGCTTGATCAGGAATGGTCTTTTTGGAAGTGTAGCAACCAAGAAAACCTTTTGAATCCAGTCGTCATCAGTAATATGTCGTATATGGTCATTATACCGTAGCTAACACAACAAATCTAATGGAAGACTTTTGCACAGTTTTGTAGGCATAGCTCTGATGTTTTCCTACTTCATCGTTATTGCAGGAATACAAGCAGAAGCTGGCTCGAGTCACTCAGGTACGCAAAGAGCTGAAGTCTCACATCCAGAGCCTGCCTGACCTCTCGCTCCTGCCCAACGTGACTGGAGGTCTGGCACCGTTACCTTCTGCTGGAGATCTCTTCTCCACTGACTGATCCTCTTCCATCATCTTGTCTGTCCTCCTCATCCAAAGCCTTTCACCTTCACCACTGGAAATGACCAGGGATAAGGCGACCGGACTCTGATTCCACTCACACCACCTGATTCGTTGAAGTCAGTCAGTTTCTACCCCCCAGTCTTTTTGTTGCTTTGATTTGGTTTTTAGAAATGATACTGCACAGAACAAAAGCTAGACTGCTCACAAAAATGAGGGGCTATTTCATTTTTGTGAGCAGGATATTTGCTGATCCTGTTGTCAGTGTGACTCTTATTATTCGAGTTTTAGTGTCATTGTTTTGAATATGATTCAGCTTCGTTTGCTTATTAATTCTCCCACGGGCGATGGTGTGAGCTGTCAGAAGATTAACTAAAACAGACAGTGTTGATATCTAGAGCTTAGTAGACAGGATTGTCTCAGCTTGGAGCAGGACTGGCTAGGACTGGGCCATATTTGATATCTGATGGTATTAACATAATACTGGATCCGAACCTTGTTTGGAGAATTAAAGCCTATACTTGCGCAACATTAGTTTTGTAGCTGAAATAAATGAGTTGCCCAGCTGACATCGTCGATTCTTTTACGTCCTTTGTTGATTTTGAATATCAAATGTGAAAAAGTTTATCTACTGTACACAGGTTTCTCTTTGTAACTGCAGTGTTTTTGCAGGATTCTAGACTGACCTGTCATTCATCATTCATCATAGGGCAGCGGTTCAACGTAGTACACATGCACACAAACATACCTTGGGCACTTTGGAGACATCAGTTGATCTTGGAATGTGTTTGGAAATGTACACAGACATGGGGAGAACATTCAAATGGCACACCAGCTTTAATTTTGGTACATATAGTGGGGGCCAGAACATCTGAGAGCATTAATAAAAATATATTTTGGACAAGGAGGCATACTGAGGCAGGGTGATGAGAAAAAAACTCCATAAAGCCTTGCAATCACTGTCTTGAAGACCAAAGCAGATCAGAGTTCTGCATTCGTGGACTTTCCTCTACATTTTCCTGAGCTAAACTTGTCAAACATTGATTGGGGCATGTGAAAACAGTGACAGCTGAGCACAAAATTAGGGGATATTTCATAATGATTGTGAGCAGTAGATTATGTTGATACTATGATTTGAAATAGAAAATCTTGTATCAAAGTCAAGGAATATTAAACTGCAAGCATATTCACTATTGTTCTCAGACTTTTGGACCCCATTGTATTTATAGTGTTTGGCTGAGTGAACATGCTCAAACCTGCTCTGACATCACAAAAAATAGTATTTTACTGAACTCTTGAGTTGCTGTGGTTTGCCTTTGTAGGAATTAGAACAGTGTTTATAAAACGTCTCATTTTAAAAGACAAACACTGTGACAAAAACCTGAGCACCAATCAGAATGCAATGTTTTTCTAGGCTGGATTAAATTTAAAATGCTAGGATTTGCTATCATCAGATAAGCATTATCAGTTTTGTTTTAGTACATAGACTTTATAGACAAAAGTTTGCGGACACTAATTATTGTGGTCTGCTATTTCATCAATACCATATGTTTCTGTATTCTCCATAGACAAACCGTGGCGTTAGACTGTTTTACTGATCTCCCATTCAGTCTTAGTATGACACATGTATAGGTTTCCACTTGCAACAAATCACTTTAGCTCTGCCCTGCAGTCCTAAAGTTTGAATTGAGAATTGATTGGTGAGCTTTAATTGAGAATGTGGCTGGCTTGCACAGAACCCTCACTTCAACTCCATCAGACACCGTGAAAATGTACTGGAACGTACATTGTCTAACATTAAAAGCCACATTGTGACTCCTATATATAGGTGACTACTTTTCAATTATACAATTGCATCTTGCTGATTCTTTTGTACTCTACAAGCACAACAGCAGCTGCAATCACAGACAATCAGAAGCCACATTTGTATGCGTTTCCCTTTTGTTAAATGTCTGCCAAATGCTATTCTAAGAAGCTGGGTTATTGTTTTAGCATATTAGTCTACATTATGCTGTCCCTTCCTAAAAAATAATGGTCTCTAGAATCTAGCTTCTAGTTGAATCTAGTTTCACCGATCACAATCTAATATGAACTATTTGCATTATTTCATATTCAAAGCAAAAAGTTAATATTTTCTGAGTTGGTTTTCTGAGTGAACAATAAAATGGACTGCTGAAGCCAAATTACTTTGTTACTTTTGTGCATTCGTAGCTCAATGATTGTATATTCATGATGAGAAAATTAATTCCAGCAATATTTACCTGTTAAAACAATGAAATAGTTTGTCCTATGGCTTTCAGTGCTACAAGATTTCAAAGCAATGAAAAAAGCAGAGCCCTCAGAACCCTGTTACCTCAACCCTTACGCTTTTCTTTTATCCACTGCTGGTAGGCAAGCTAAAGTATTGACTAATTTGTTTTAGTGATGCTCCATTTGGATTAACTTAACAGTAAATAAAATAGGCAAGCATAAGGATCAGAACAAATCGCTCCATGGTGGGATGGTACTGTTTAAATAAAGCCTGTGCTTTGCTGTAGACATCTCAGATAATAATTATTATATAATAGAATATAATGATTACCGGCATTATACACCATGCTTCATTGTTTAAATAAAGATAATTAGTGGTACTTTATATATTTTATCTGTTTCAGTGATGTCATGTAATGTTACAATATGTACCAAATGCATTGTTCTTTAAGGTTCAGACACAAAGCTCCAGCTGAATTAAAATAGAAATGCAATGTATCTAAAAGTAATCAAACAATTATTTATTGAAAAAATAGTATTTGACCAAATAATAGTTATTATACGAAATAAGTCGATACGATGAATAAGAAAATCAATTACATATGAAAACTAGTTATTAATAATACACTGCTCCCAAAATTATGGGGATATTTTAAAAAAGCATTTGCTTTTATTTTATTAAAAAAGACCATCAGAAAAGCAAACAGAAAAAGGAAGTTGTTTGTTTATGCAAATGAGATGTCAAATCAATTATGGGGGTGAACAGAAGTTTGTCAAACCGGTCGGGAGTGCCCCCACATTGGCTGTTCAGTAGGGTGTATGGTCACCCAAGAGTGTAAAAACAGGATCAGATTGTCCAGCAGTTTTGCGGATCCTCTTCATATCCATTTTGAATTATCCCCTCATTTTTGTGTGCAGTGTATGTAACAATATAGACTAATAAAAAAATGGTACTTTAATTATGGCAGTGTCTGTGACAAATAATAAAACATAAAAGCATCTACAAGTCTTCACAAACTTTAAATTTCTACATTTATTTTTTACAGTTGACATTTATACAGGTATACAATCAATATGTTTCTGTAAGACATAGCAGACCAACCAATTCCTGTTGTTCTTTTAAAACAATAATCAAGTAATATGGATGCATGTATATTGCTATGTAGTCGGTAACATGTCACAAAAATAACCAGTGCATCACTATATGAAAGAAACCCCTGCCAATTACAAAATAGCACTTTACATAATTTTTACCCAAAAACATTGTAAAGAGGCGATACACACAAGCAAAGTACAGTAGCTATTGCTATAAAATATTATAAAAATCCATAAAGGTAGAAGGAAATGTGATACAAGGGAGAAAAAAACGACTTTGGGCGCTTGCAGACCCGGTTAACGAAAACATGGGCATACTGTTATTGGCTAAAAACAATTGCTATTAAGTAACAACCAACATTTATAGAGATTGTAGAAATCAATGCTTTCAATTTATTTAATGCTTTTCTTGGTCAGTGCGTTCTGGTGCCAGAAGAGGTTTAATTGCAGCATTTGGGTTTTTTTCACTGACTGTCCTCCCCTTTCACAGGCATGACCATTTGTGCTTGTATTTGACTCTCAACCTGTCCTTAGAATTCACAGGGCATCTGTCCATTGTAGGGTTGAAGCCCATTTTAAAAATACAAAAAGTGGATGTTTCTTCCACTCTTCTTTGTAGATCACAGATAATTCCAAAATGTTTGTCGGTTGTCTTGCAATCACTGCATTAATTTTACAGTCTGGGGATTGTGGTGACCTTTCCACAACCGTCCAAATGTTTTTTCTTGACTAGGTAAGGATTTATTTGGAGAGGTGTTGGTTTGTTGTAATATTCATTCTTTCAGATTCACTTTGTTTGACACCAACTTCCAGGATTTGTTGATATTAATTGAAGCCCTGTGCATAGCGTTTCCTGTCCTGCTTTCTCCACAAAAAATGGCTTGAATGGTAACAGCACTCTCATGCATTTCTTATTTTACTGGGACTCCTGAATTCAGAATACCTCTGATCTATCCAAGTGTTGTGTTCCTTAAACTTTTGTCACTACTAAGGGATTTCTTCTCACACCTGCATGTAGATCTTTCCTGTAGGTCCCTGGTTGTTATTTGAGGGTTTTACTTGGCATACCAGATCGATCTTTGGGTGGTTCTATCCTAGTTGCCTTGTTCTTCTAAATCTACAGTTATTTGCTATAAGGAGTGCATGGCTGTTAAGCACAACAGCCTGGGAGGGTCAGAGATCTGGGATCGACTACACTTGGATTAAAGCCTAATAAATCAATTCATTTTTCATGATGTGTCAACTGACGTCCCATTCAGGACATGCTTGCTTTGTCCCACCCTGTTTGTCTGAATATATAGTACTGTGCCAAAGTCTTAGGCCACTATTAGATATGTTGTTTTAGCAATGGCCTAATGACCACATTTGTTGTCAACAATTTTACCAAAAAATGCAAAACTTGGATTTGTCTTTCCATAATTCAAACTTTGTAAGCTCACCCTGTTCCCCTTTCCTAAAATAGAAGTTTGTTGAAATGCCAGATGCTGCTGTTGCTCAATTGTAAGGAGAGACTACTGTAGCCTATAAAAGCTGATTTGATTTCCTTTGGGATCAATAAAGTATCTGTCCATCCATCCACCCGCCCATCCTCCATCAATTCATCCATCCATCTTTAATAGAGCATAAGTGCATTATTTCCAGTGTTTTCTATTCTAATACACTGACTGAGATAATTATATAGGTGTCATTATTACCACTGCTTGTATAACAATCTAATCTTATAGTGGCCTGAGACTTTTGCACAGTAGTCTGAGCGCTGAAACAACCCTGACCATGGAAAGCAAGAAGACATAAAATGTGGATAAACTTTCACAGTCCTTACATGTCGCTTTAAGCAAGTGTCTGAAGATTTGACTCGGTCCATAAAGTACATATAAGGCCGCCATTGGAAAAGCCATTTCCTTTTGAAACTGTTTGAATCATCTAAATACATGTTAACTTGTATACGCACCAGACTGACCATGCTTATTATGATGCTCATCTCCACTCCGAGGTTTTCCAGCTACGTAGATTCCATGGCAACTCTCGTTAACCTGGTTTTCACGAAAACCACTGGGGGACAAGGAGCCACGTCCAGAGGAGGAAGATGATTGGCTGCGTGAGGTCGATACGCTGCCTCCAGAGCCGATCGATTCTGGCCTCGGCACCACCACGTCACTTTGAAGGCTGGTTACTACAGTGTTTTGGGATTTCAGTAATCCATCGGCTTCTGTAAAAGAACTCTGTAAGTAATTTGGTTGAACTCTAACCTTATGGTCACTAGGTCACTGCATTAGTAGCTATTAGAAAACAAGATAACGTATCCCCTGGTCTGATTAAATGGCACAGAACAGGCATGCAAAAAGATGCTTTTAGTAAGGGTGGTTTCCATTTGATTTGAAAAGTGTAAATGCTATATACTAACAATACTGTGCTTATGCACCACTAGATTAGATATGTTTTAGAAACGGTCTATTGACAATATATCACTATTTTCTCTTTTATTAGAATACAACTACAAACTACAAGTATTATCCATGCTGTATTTAAAGACTGATATTTTCTGTTTTTATAACGTTCTCTGTAAACCTTAGCTATGGCTGAACATGAAAGTGACACACTCAGAACAGCCCGTCTAGCACCAACAACCATGCCACATTTAAAACCATTTCAAAGTTAAATCACTTTACTTTCCCATTCTGTTGCTCAGTTTGACTAAAGCATGTCTAAACACCTAAATGCATTGTGTTTCTGCCTAACGATTGTAAGAAACCACTTTGGCAAGTCAATACTGGATTTTTTTAGGTGTGGGTTGAAAGAAAACGTTACTGGTGCGTAGATCTTCCTTCATTTCTAACTACATTAGCATTATACCGACCAAATTCATTTTGATTGATGACTACATATGGCGTAATGTGTTAATATGTTAATAGCTAAATGTGTTTGTGAACTAAAGTTTTGGTTTATACCTTTTTCAGGCAGGTGACAAGTGATGCCTCTGTCATGAAGGTTGTCGGTCGGTTCAAAGTTTAGGAAAGGTTTACTGCCAATTCCCATGAACACCAGCTCCTGTTTTCGCAACTCTGTAAAAAAAATCTTATTTTACTTAAGCAGGTTTCCTTCTTTACTTCACAGGTATGACCAGTTATCGACCATGTAATCAACGTCTGTTCACTTTAAACAAGGTCTTAAAAATTATATGCAATTATGTGTTAATTAGTCTTTTAACTAAGATGTTGTCACAGCTAAACTATGCTTCAGGAATTTACAGTGGGGCCAAAAAATATTTCGTCAGCCACTGATTGTGCAAGTTCTGCTACTTAAAAAGGAGAGAGGTCTGTAATTTTCATCATAGGTACACTTCAACTAGGAGAGACAAAATGAGAAAAAAAAATTCAGGAGATCTTATTGTAGGATTTTAAACGAATTTACTTGTAAACTATGGTGGAAATAAGTATTTGGTTAATAAAAGTTCAACACAATACAGTCAAATCTGGTTAATTGGGCCAACAGTTAATGGGGCCAGCTGCTTATTTGGACCAAATCCTAGAGTACCGAAACAAATCCTATTATATACGTGTAATGTTATTCGCTTATTTGGACCAAAATTCCACCTAATCGGACCAAAGAACGTGAGAGCGAATAAGAAAAAGAAGCCACAAGTCGCCATTTAGCCACTGCAAAGTGGATCAGCGATTTATGGAAGGGGTCCTGGGCTCCCCGGGAGAATTTATACTTTTATCAAAGGTCAGGAAAATTTGTGTTGACAAGAGCAAAACCAGCGGGAGGTGAACATGACATAGCACGTCTCGTCTTGTAACATAGGGCATGTTCTTTTAATCGGACCAGCCTGTTATTAGGACCAAAACGATCGCGTCCTGATGTGGTCTGATTAACCGGATTCGACTGTACTGAATATCAACAAACAGAATAAATCAGTCCTTTTTTTACATGTCTAAATAAAATCTGGGGAACACAAGGGACACCTAATGACTTTAGTACAACACTTGTCAAAAGCATAATATAAAAGTTTTTGAGAACCCTGCCGGTTGTTTACTTAGTCTTAAAACCAGTTAACTATATAACTACCATTTATTAATGTACACTGATAGCTGTGCTATGCACTCCTGCTTCTGATATACCTTTGATTGTATCAGGGCTGAACTTCCTGAGCATGTCTTCCCAAAGCAGCAATTTCATTTCAGGCCTCTTTTCAGCCATGAACTGACAAACCTTTGTCACATGCCTGAGGAAGAGCGATTCTAAGCTTCCATTTTGCTTCAGCCAGTTTTTCGAGTCCTTACTCTTACCAAGACCATAAACCTGAAAGTTAGAAGTATTTTTGAAAAAATTATTTAATAAAGAAACCAACGATTCATTACCCTGGGCTTAATAAACACAATAAATACTGGTTCAAAGTAGCAGTATCACATTTCAACTGAAAATCTTAACAAACCTCATCAGCTCCAATGTGAAACCATCGTGCTTTTGGGTGCATTTGCAAGACCTGCTTTAGCATTCCTTTTATCAGATCCAGGCTCCCTGGGGCCAGAGAATTCAGGCTGTTGGGAAAGTTTGCGTCCTCCCTCAGGTGAAAATACTTTTTATGTTTAAGAACAAACTACACAGGAGGAAAGCACACATGGACACACATAATAAACAGCTGGGACCAGTAACTGGCTTATTCTTGTGTCGTTGGCTTAGTCACACAATTTTTTAATAATTCTAATATTGAAACAACATACCTCTAAATGTCCAAACACCTGCACCAGAGGTATCAGCTCAAGGTGGTTAAGCTCAGCCTGCTTCTTAATTTCTTCTATGTCGTTCACACTGGTTCAGAATTCAAAAAACTGAATTCAAATTCAGTTTTATTGTCCAAATACACTTACACAAATGCACAAGGCACTCTTACACCTGTTACAATTAACAACTTTAATGTACAAGAGTTAAAACGATGTTAAAATAGTTGAAGAAGAAGTCACTAATTCCAATATCAAACTGAATATGAAGTGATTTTTGAAAAAACATTAGATTTTATTTCATTAAACAAGATCATTGGAAAAGTCAAAGAACGTCATTCAATTACGCAAATCAGATGCAAACTCAATTATTGTGATTCAGTAGTAAGTGATATATTCATGGGGTGAACAGAAGCATGTCAAACTGGATGAGAGTGCCCCCACACTGACTGTTCAGTAGGGTGTATGGTCACCCAAAAGTGCCAAAACACACTGACAGAGATGGAGCATGGACAGGATCAGATTGTCCAGCGGTTCTTGTGGGATCCTCAGCCACTCTTGCTCCAGGGCAACTTGCTTTATTATCTATTTAAAAAACGTTGCTTCAGCATAGGGTGCCCACATAGGGTGATTCCGCAGTCTGCTAATCACGCTTTGGGATGTTCCAGGTACAGTTGCCACTGTTGTCGGCGTTTGACCAGCTGCCAGACGCCCTATGGTTCTCCAAGCTTTACATTTAGGAAAATCGTGTCGCAGAGGCATTACAAAGGCTGGGAAATTGCAGATGCAAATGTGCACTTTCAAGATCAGGGAACGTTCAGATACTCCAGCACTTTCAGCCTTTTACATTGTGCATTTTCACTAATTACTGTCACTGATGCACATTGATCTGAAAGTCTAGGAGTAATTACAATACATATCCAAGTCATTTCTATCTAAGAAAGATGGGCTGAAGTGCCCAAAACAGGCTCACCTGTACGCAAATGGTGATCTAAGAAGTCGCAGGTCCCCTTCATAAGGAAACATGTCCTCATACTCTAACAAAATCCCATCAGCCCCCAGCGACGCGAGGAGTGGAAAGAGCTGACAAAAGACGCCAACAATGTAACCGCATGTGTACTTATTGATAGCATAGCATAAACTAGGCTTGTTCTGTTATTACTTTCTCACCTGTCGAAGATAACTGACTTTAGGAGCTGCGCCTTTAAGGTCTAGGTGTACCACACGGAGAGCAGGTGGGAGCGACGACAAATTCTGCTCTCTGTTGGTGTTTTCAAATGCTGGTTTTGTAGTCAGTTGGTGAACAAATAGATCAAGGCTGTTATTAATTTGAGGAATGTTGTTAGTCCTCCAGAAATGACCTGGGTTCATGACATGGGCCTTCTTTCTGAGTGATAATGATCCTGGGCTTTCTGGTCTGGAAAAAAACAGTGACAGTTTCAAACCAACAGGGTTATGGTTCATGTTTAGGCAAATGCTGAGTTCTCAAAATAGGTAAAACAGCTAGCAGAACTGGTGAGATCCAATCAATATCTGAAATACATGTAAACGGGGGATATGTATTCACAACTGATTGAATGCCCCATTTTCCCACTTGAGGCAAGGCAGGGAGACTGAGATAGATGAGTATATATATATATACACATAAGACATGGTGTAAACAAGACAAGGTGTGCACAGAAAGATGGCCAAGCTAACTCAAAACACTAATACACGACAGGCAAAAGCTAGATGAAAACATGCTAACACAACTTTCTGGGTAAAGCCAAAGCTTACTGAGAACTTGTGCAAACAAACGGTGCTAGAAGTAAAATAGACAGCACAGGCAACCCAGATACAAACAAGCATTTGTATCAGAAGCTAAAACTAGCAGCTAATGTGCTAATACAACTACAACTTTCTGATAACAGAAAAGCCAAAGCTTACTTGTGCTAAAAACGGTGCTAGAAGTAAAATATTATTAAAAGTAAAAGTTATTATAGAAGTAAAATAGACAGCACAGGCAACCCAGATACAACAGACATTTGTATCAGGAGCAAAACCTAGCAGCTAATGTGCTAATACAACTAGGCAATGTGAAAAGTAGGTAAAGGTGATCAAGCTAACACTAACAAGCAGACAAGAGGCTAACATAAAGTAACAAGAGCCGACAGAGGCACAGTGCTACACAAACAGCCCAAAGGAAACAAAAATCAAAAAGGAGATCTCCTTAATATCTCTGTAAGTTCTCCCAGACAACGATGAGTTCATATGGAAAGAAAAGGAGACTCCTGCTCATGCTGCTCATATGTGTCTCCTGAGATAAAGGCCTCAGTAATCTTACATATAGCTCCTCTTGACTTTTAGTACAGATCTCAGAAAAGTCTTATATTATGCTCAGATTTGCCAAATTAACACCCATTTACTAAAGGTGAGTCTCAGTATGAGCTCAACCATTTCTCATCCAAAGACTAAGCCTTTTCAGTTTGAGCTATTTAGCTAAGAATA
>JAUZSU010146287.1:0-15016 GCA_034780255.1 Parotocinclus maculicauda | reverse complement strand
GCCTACTCAATTTGGGATTGGCTTTTTAAGATAATATGAGATTGTAAAACTGCTTTGAGAAAATGCCCCATTGTAAAAAGCACTATAGAAATAAATTTGACCTGACATACTGAAGTGTACCGGGTATTGACTAAATAGCAGTGATACTGTAGTGTATATACACATAGATTTAAAATCAGCCTTTACCACCACATTTTGATTTTATGTTTTACAATTTACAGTATCATGTGTATCTCTTATATCACACCGGTGCATTCTGCTTCTTCTTACCACCAATCCCTGATTTCTTGTTGCATATAACTCGCGCCGCGCGTACCTGTATTCAAATTTAATCAAAACAACCTCAGAGTTTTGCTATACTTACAAGAATTAGAAATGAACTTATAAAGATAACAAGAATAGCCAAGCCTTCTGCTTGTGCCATTTAAAAATACCCAGTGTTTGGGAAAGGAATTGGTATTGCGTGACTTATGTCACTTAACACACGTAGTCCATATCCCACCAAAGCACAGTGCCATCTGTGTTTTATTTCTCAACTCACATGACCCAAATATTGAAAACAGCCGTTTATATCACTATATTTGAGGCAAAAACAGTCAGTAATGCTGTTGTTGGTCCCGTAATTATTTAAGGAGGCAATTTATACACAAATGTACTAATAATGTATGTCTTTTGGGGGGGAATTTCAAGTGTCACAGTGTAGATTCACTTGTTTTAAGTGTCACTGTGTTGCTTTTAAGGGCTAATCCTAATTCGGCAACCAACCTCTTTCAAATAAATCCTGTTCTATGCGGAACATGCTGGAAGTCACGAGTGAGAGGCCTGACTGGTTGAGCAACTCTCCAGAAGCTGTGCTTAGCCTGGGAGCTTTAGTAGGAGGCTTAGCATGCTGCACTGAGTTTGTGAGTCAAAAGACTCCTGAATTTCCTGCTCTGCGTACTCCTCTCATTGAGCATGAGCAGACAGCAGTTGTCATGCTGCAGTGTGTCTGACAGCTGCCATGCTTTAAAATTACTCCGTCTTCCCTATCTGTCTGTCATTTTAAACTATGGTTATCAGTTCTTATTTGCAGCTGACCTCTGATACACCTTTCATTGATGTACATGCATATTATTAATTTATTTTTTTCATTTTCCTTTTTATGTTGTTTTCTTTTTACCCCGGATATATTTAAAAAAAAAAAAAAAAAAAAGGTAACTGTTCTGTTTATTATCCTCTACATTTTCCTTTTTCTTTTGTCATTATTTGTCTGGATGTCATAACTCACTTTGTAATTTTCCTTTCCATTTTTTTGTCGCTTTTGTACCCTTTAATATATTTATTTTCCTTTGTTAACTTTTTCCCTGCACCTGACACTTTTTTTTTTATAGTGATTCCTTTATTTCTTGCACTTTCCCTCATAATACTTTGCGTTCTGTATTCATTTGCTTAATATTACCTACTTCTTTACTATCTTTTCATTTTGCCTTTTCTTACCTCATATATTTATTCTCTCTAATTAACAGGGTTTGTTCTTAAAATTCACTGAAATCCTTCCAGAACTCCAGACACTGCACAGCAGAATATCTTATAAACGATAACAGAGCTGTGTGTCTGGGTTTGTTTTGCTTCACCGCTGAATCCTAAATCCTGTAATCTAGCAGCTGTCAGTGAAACGGGATGAAATGGCTCTTATTTTGCCTTTACCCATCCTATTCATAATACAGTATATTAGACAGTGTAATCTCCAGACAGTCTGTACACGCTTCATTCTCCAGAGGAGGATTTGTTCATGTTGTAGTGCCAACCTGTGGTGGAATCATGAACTGCAGGTAGAATGCTATTGTTGCACTTGCATGCGTCTCTTTAGGATGGGGCTGTGCTCATTATTGCGATTCTTCCACTACCAGGGTGAACGTGGTGATGTGACTGAAATGGATGATAATGCAGCTCACCTGCAGAGAGTCCCCTCACATCTTTGTTAGGAAATTGCATTTGAGTGTTCGTACACCTGGATGTGTTTCAGTAATGAGTGTAATGGCAATGACTTTTCAATCAGAGGAAAATCCTGCTGAGCCGAGGTGAGGAGGGAGGTGTACAGGGAGCTATACTGAAGAATTATTTTGCATTTAAGTGTAGAGTGTTTGAAAGAAAGCTCTGCAGGAAACAGTGTTTTGCAGGCAGCACGGTGGCTTGGTGGGTAGCCCTGCCGCCTCACAGCAAAAAGGTCGTAGGTTCAATTCTATGGAGGATAGGCCTGGGTCCTTTCTGTGTGGTGTCTGCGTGGGTTTACTCTGGGTACTCCGGTTTCCTTCCACAGTACCAAAGACATGCGTGTTAGGTTATTTGATTACTCTAAATTGGTGCGTGTGTGTGCGTGTGCGTGTGCGTGTGCGTGTGCGTGTGCGTGTGCGTGTGTGTGTGTAACTAGTTCTGATATAAACTTGTGTGTGAATATAACCTTGTGTGTGCCACTGAATGGCCACTGATGCTGATAGCGACATTAAGCAAAATAATAATAATACATTAATAAATAAAACCAATATGTTTTAATTAAATTTAACTTGTATTTATTTTTCCACCAGTTTAACCATAGTCGTTTTCCCAAGCCAGGTCTAGGAAGCAAATGAGCAGCCAGAGGTAAAAGTAGATAAGAAAATTGGGAACTCGGCAGTCTTTAAAAGTTCTTTCATAAAATAATGAAAGCAATTTTAATAAGTAAATGGAATGAATACATAAAATGTGCCACATTTTTTTTATTTAAGTTGATCATATTTGTTCATATTTAAGTTTGCTGCATTGTGAAATATGGTAACTTAAAATTAGAAACTTGCAGTAAATTAGCAAAACATACAGCTGATCTTCACACGTCTTTGAGATAAACGTGTTCTAACACATTTTTAGCCATGTTAATGCAACTCTACATCCCTGACCATTTAAGTTTTGACATTTTAGAGGAAGCTAAGCTTTCTTGCAGACTTAAGAGATATCACAACTGCTGTAGATATAGACAGGTATTGGTCATATTTACTCCAGGCAAACAGGGAGTGCTGAATTACTAATGAAAGGTTCCTAGATATTCTTATCAAATATATAAACTACATCAATTAAATAGATTTTCTAGGAATTGTTGGGGGGCAGCACAGTGGCGCGGTGGGCAGCACTGCTGCTTCACAGCAAGAAGGTCTCGGGTTCAACCCCAGGGTGGAGCAGCCTTCTGTGTGGAGGCTGAATGTCCTGCCTGTGTCCACATGGGTTTACTCCTGGTACTCCTTCAACAGGAGTTTCCTCCCACAGACCAAATACATGCGTGTTAGGTTAATTGGTGTCTCCAAAGTGGCCCTTAGTGTTTGACTGTGTGCATGACTGTGTGTGTGCGCCCTACAATGGATTGACGCCCCGTCTAGGGAGTGCCAATAATTTTATGGTGATTTTAAAGGGGGTAATTTTAGTCATAGTTTTTTTTTTTATTATTATTCACTTGAGTTGAAGGTTACATTTTCATTTAGCAATTTTCTGTGTGAGATGATGTTTCTGCAATAAAAATGAAATTTATTTAAAGGCTTTAAATGCAACTGTAGAGTGCACTGTATGCAAAAATAAAAAATATAGTGTGTGTGTGTGTGTGTGTGTAAGTAAATCAGTTCTTAAATATATTTTCCCTTTTTTTCTCCCAGTATGTTGAGACCATCAACAATAAGCAGGGTGAGCTGGATAACTTCATTGCCGATGGTTATAAGACGGCTTTGTCAGAGGAGCGCAGGAGATACTGCTTCCTGGTGGACCGTCAGTGCGCAGTGGCCAAGAACAGCAGTGCCTACCATGGCAAGGTAAGAGAGATTTTCAGCTTTACCCTTATCTGGAGCAACTTACAATTAATCCCAAAAGTTTGTAAACTCAAAAAAGCTTTAACATGGTCACTAGGACAAAGTAGATTATTTGGGAATTATTACTATGGGAAGTAACGACACATCTTAATTAAATTAACACAGAAAAGAACAATGATACTGTTGTAAATGTATATTGATTTTAAGGCAGCTAGGATTAAATGTTAACGAAATGGCAATCCAAAGAGAACACAAGATCAAAACAGAAGACAGGAGATTGTGGAGAAGCAAAATTCAAATGGAAGCCAGAAGTCAATTGATTTATTAGCAAGAATAATAGTAATTAATACAAATAACTATGAACATAAGGTATAATGTAGTCTAACAATCACAAGGTATATGTCATGTTCGTGTTTTTGGTTTAGGATGCTTTACTAACAAATACAAAGTTACAAACTGGTTAAGACAAAGTAAGGAAAATCAAAGGGCTGATATAAAACTTTTTTTGATAAAACATCACAAAGCATTTGATGTGTTTGTATGAGTTTCTAACTTGGAGATTTCCAACACTAAAAGTTATTTTAATTTTAATTGTAAGATTTGAGATGGGTAATAATTATAAGGTTATTTATAGGTTTTATTAATTATAAGGGTCTTCTTTAATTATTGATCAGCAAAACAGCTGAGTTTAGTAAGCTCTTATTTAATATATTTGAGATTGTCGTTTCAGAACTGAGAAAATGAAATAAAAATACTGTTGATTACGTCTATTGCAGATATTAACTTTCTATTTATCAGTTACCACTGGGCCAATTCCAACCCCAGCCCTTCCCCTGCAGATCCAAACGGAGGGCCGTTCAGACAATTTGGCTGCAGAGACCGTGTGAGAATCCAATAGCAAACTGCAACTGGAAGGCAGTTCGACTGAATCCAAGCAGTTGCCATGGCAATTCCCTGAGCTCGCTCTCAACATTCTACTTGGAGCTGCATTTGTTCTAAAGCTCATTTTAGCTCTAGGTTTTGTACACAAATTGTTTCATTGGAATGTAGCAGGGTTCTGCTGCTGTATCTAAAAAACCACTCCGTAAGAGTGATCTGGAGCGAGCAGTGCTCCGTCTCATCTCAAATATGCCATTGAATAAGTTTGGGCTGTGCTTTAAATGGAGTTTTGCACGTTTGTATGCTGCAGTAATCACTGATAATGCGATTATGCCTGGGTTGAGTGTAGTCTGCTGATCTTAAGTGTGGGTGATGCCTAGAGAGGAAGACAAAGAGAGCTACCCCATAACTAGTCCAGTAGCACTAAAGGGGCATGTGTGGGAACAGTTCAAAAGGGCACGATTGGAGTGTGCGAGTGTGTGTGTGTCTGTGTGTGTGAGAGAGAGCGAGAGAGCAAGTGAACGAGTGACTCACTGAGTGGGTGGATGGGTAGAGAGGCAGGTTCCTCGCCCACGCTGCAGCATGTTGCAGTAGAGGACAGAGAGGTGAGGAGAAAAAGAAGCCCTGTCGTGATTACCAGCAGCTCTGAGACACCAGCTACTGCACAAACTAATCTTTAGGTTATGTAACACAAATTAGATGTTGAATTAATCACTGATGTTGAAGAAAGTTTGAATGCTGACTGTTCAAGCAAAAGCAAAGCGTCTTTTTCTATTCCACTTAATGTGGCCATGGTCGCAGGTCGCAGCCTAAACAGGAATTCACATGGCAGAGGTCCAGTCCATTGTACTTTGCCTAGTGTGAGCTGCCCACTGACTGTTAAACAAACACTGTCTCTTGTTTTGATCGGGCCCAATTTTAGCATTACAGATGCGACTTTTGGGTTCATATTGTTTCATTTTCTGCACGGCATCTGTATGGTATTATTTACAGTACATATACAATATGGCCAGAATTATATAGACAACATTTATCTGTGTATTAAACCACTCTCACGGCTAACATTTATAACAAAATAAAGCATATTTGGCACGTAATCAGTGGCCGTAGAATGTGTAAAACATAAATAAAAACAGAATGCAATGATTTGCAAATCCTTTTCATCCCATATTCAATTGACTACACTACAAAGACAGTATATTTAATGTTCAAATGGATAAACGTTATTGTTTTTTGCAAATATTCACTCATTTGGAATTTGATGCCTGCAACATGTTTCAAAAGAGTTTGGACAGGGGCAATACAAGACTGGGAAAGTTGAGGAAAGCTAAAAAAAAACACACATTCGTAACATTCCACAGGTGAGTGTCATGATTGGTATCGAGCATCCCTGAATGGCTCAAGGATGGGGCGAGGTTCACCACTTTATAAACAACTGCATGAGCAACAAGTCCAACAGTTTAAAAACAACATTTCTCATCATGCAATTGCAAGGAATTTTGGGATTTCATTATCTACAGTCCATAATATAATCAAAAGATTCAGAGAATCTGGAGAAATCTCTGCAAGTAAACTGCAAGTCCAAAAACTAACTCTGAATACCTGACTGTCCATCCCTCAGACAGCACTGCATTAAAAATGACACAGTTCTTCTCCATCTACAAGTACAAGTTAAAACTCTACCATGCAAAGCTAAAACCATATATCAGCAACACCCAGAAACGCCGGCTTCTCTGGGCCTAAAGCTCATCTGAGGTGGACTGACTCAAAGTGGAAAAGTGTCTTGTGATCTGACGAGTCCATGTTTCAAATTGTTTTTGGAAATCATGGACATCATGTTCTCCAGGCCAAAGAGGAAAAGGGCTGTCTGGATTGTTATCAGCACAAAGTTCAAAAGCCAGCATCTCTGATGGTATGGTGCTGTGTTAGTTTTCATGGCATGGGCACATCTGTTACCATTATTGCCGAAAGGTGCATACAGGTTTTGAGTCCTTAGAGTCTTCAGTTCCCAAATGCTGTTGAGTGTTGTAACACAGTGGTACACATGATGTAGCACAGTGGTAAATATGCCCCCTGTTCCAACTTCTTTTGGAGCGTGTTGCAGGCATCAAATTCCAAATAAGTGAATATTTGCAAAAAAACTAAGTTTGTCAATTTAAACATTAAATGTACTGCCTTTGTAGTTTATTTATGAATATGGGTTGAAAATGATTTGCAAATGACCGTATTCTGTTTTTATTTATGTTTTACACAACGTCCCAACTTTATTCTAACTGGGGTTGTAAAGAAAAGCCCATAAGTCCACGTGTGTGTGTGTGTGTGTGTGTGTGTGTGTGTGTGTATACAGTATATACACACACACTCAATAACGGAAAAAATAAAGCATGAAGATATAAATGTTAAATTGTTCTCACAGTCAGCATGCACTTTTGTCTGAGGCAGATATATAAATGGTTACAAGTGTGGGCTGATTAGACAGTGGGTCATGCCACAAGAGGATGTAAAAGTGCTTTCCTCACTGCTCTATGAAAAGGTTATCAGAGGATAATCATTGGTAGTGTACCTTTTGGTTAGAGATGACTGCTAGACATTTGCTCATAGCTTGGACTATAGATCCTCCATAGTTTGCTGAAGCTGGTCTTCCAGCTGGTCCCATTGATTGGCAATAGGGAATGACAGGGAATTCTTGCAATCTGGTGGCAAAATTAATGGAAAACTCTTCTGAAAAAAAAAAAGACAACAGCTGTGTAGGGTGTCCTGTACATATGATGAACTCTTAGTGTCCCTCATATCACTACAAGATTTGGATAAATTGATTAAGATACCATTCCAGTCCATAGATGTCCCAAGTTTCTTGTTCACAACACCATATCAAACGATCTTCTCTGTTGGTGGTCTGTCTAGGCTGTTCGGAGCCTGTTTCCACGTGTGTGTGCCCTCATGGATTTGCTACTCCCAACACCTCCTAACAGTTAGGGGAAAAGAAAGATGACCAGCAATTCATCGAAACATTTCTCAATGTTTTGCAGTGACGAACCCCTTTCAAACTATGTCAACTAGACAAAATGTATTTGTGTGCATCGTAGAGGCATGTCTTGCATTCAGCGATCTCTCACCAAGCAATATACTCTGAAGGCCTTTTTATAAACAGCAGAGGACGTTTTTTACACCTCTTGTAATTAAAATTAACAATTCACTTTTAACAGAATCCTACACACTGCCACATCGATATTATAGCTCTGCTTAGAAAAGTTAATGTTCTGAGTGTCAGCTGTGGTCCAGTTGTAGTTCCTTTTTACTGACTGAAGATAAAGAGGGGGGTCTGAGAAGTTGCATGGGGCTGCATCAATTAAATAAAATTTCTGGAATTATGTGCATACAGTAATCGTTGTTTGTTAATTAAATATAAATTATAATGATTCATTGCTGTATGCAGCAAAAAAATCTAAAATAAATTGGGTTTGGTGTTAGTTTTACTCCAATTTTATGGAATGTATTAAAAAAGGAGTACAGAATTGTGGAATGTATTTTTATTTATTTGATTTATAGGCATTTGTGCGATTGTGATGAAAACACTAATTTAATGTTTTTCCATTATGGTGTGTGTTTCTCTCTGTCTCTGCCTGTCTGTCTCTCTGTCTGTCTGTCTCTGTCTGTCTGTCTGTCTGTGTAGGGCAAGGACCTGTTAACCCAGAAGATTCCAATGTGGCAGCAGGCCTGCTCTGACCCTAACAAACTCCCAGAGAGGGCCATGTTGCTGTATCAGCAGATGATCTCTGGCTCCAACACTCTTCTCTCCAGCCCCCTGCACTCATCCAAGGGCAATCTGGTGATCTCTGATCCCATTCCGGGAGCTCAGCCTCTGCCTGTGCCCCCCGAGCTGGCAGCCTTCATGGGCCACCAGGGGGTGAGTGACATGCTCCCACTTAACACCAGTTGCTTAAATGACATAGGGGTGTAACGATTTCTCAACCTATTTAAATTATTTCAGCTTTAAAATTAGCGACAAATTTAAGTCAGTTGATCCGTGACAGCATCACACATGGTTTTTTGTTCTAACTAGGAATGTTTTGACCTTGCATCTTATTGGAGAGTTAACAAAAGAACAATTAACATCCGATGAAATTCAAATGCTGGAGCCACTGAAGAACAAAAGCATCAGCTTTTCAGAACTCGAGCACACCCCATGTTTATGCCTACAAATACTGATTTTTCTGTAAATTTTCATCACTGCTACTTTGCACATCATTGGCTTTACATTTTGACAGGAAAAAGATGTTGAAATGTTATAATTTTCAGTCTTTTTTTTTTTCAAACTTTTCAATTTTTGAATACAGTATTCATGTTTGTCTTCACTGTTCATAAACTACTCACAAAAATCAGGGGCTATTTCAAAATGAAATATCCCATGATAAATGATCCCCTAATCTTAGCAAAAAACAGCGTCAAGCTAAACGTAAAGGCTGATGGCTACGTAAGAGTTATTTGGTAACAGTGCGATTTAGAATCCAAATGTGATTGACTAATTGGTTTTATTAATTGATAAATTATTTGACTATCCAAATAGTTATTTTTTTGCAGCCCTAAAAGAGCATTTGCAGACTATGCACCAAATTGGACTATTATATATAATTATTTATACTTTACAGTCTATTCACAGTATACCCATAAATCAGACTGGAGTACTTCAGTTGTATGGCATACCATGACCAAACACCATACATTCTTGGGTTAACACTAATTATATCAGCACACCTTTTGAAACATGTATTTATATATAATAGATTTGCTTTTCATATCAATAGATTAAACCCCTGTTAGGCAGCTTGTTAGCAATCCTGGTGATCTCCATTGGATCGGAAATGAGTTAACAGATTAATGTGAGTGTAGCGTTTGTCTTTACAAAATACTCATCTATTTTAAACACCACCTCTGTCAGCCATTGTTGTACACAAACATTTCTAAAAAAAACAAAATATTTTGTTTTGGACATACAGTAACACCAGTGTGAGGTGCTGTTATGGTGGCGTATTATTCATCCTGCATACATACCTGTATATTATATCTGAATAACCAGCAGGCCCAACCAGCACCAAGCCAGAATTACCCTGTCTTAAAAAAAATACCAGACATTACCATGTTCAACAAGTTCATGCTGGTTAGTGCTTGTCTGTATAGAATCTTAGTTTATTGAATGTACTCTTAAATATTCTATGTAAATGATGTTAATATACTTATTAAATTAGCCAAAATTCTATGCTTAGCACAACATTAAGCCAAAGAACTAGAGAAAGGTCACTGTCAATGTCACATGATAAACATGTTGAATGGCTGAACATAGGAGGAGGCACGAGATTTCGCAGCTCCAAGGGGCTCCACCTGTTTGGTGTTTGCATATCCTCCCCATGTCCACCTGGGTTTACTCCAGATGCCCTGGATCCGCCCACATTCCAAAGACATGCATGTTTGCTTTCCAAAGTGTACCCTGTCCAGGTTTGTTCCTGCCGTGCACACTGTGTTGCCGGTTTGTACGCCCGTCTTTCCCATGACACTGACTAAGATTAAGTGGATAAGCCAATAACACTAATGAATGGCTAAACATGTTTTGCTGTGAACCAGGGATCACTCTGGGGCACTCCGAACAGCCATGACATTTATTTCACAGAACATTACATCATTCAAACTGGCAGGCAGCATGTTTTACTCCTCCTATTACATAAGGAATTGTTAGGGATTGGTACAGAGGTGGCTTATGTTCATCATTTGCCTCCTGTGTGTTAATGAATCTGCTAAAATGCTGAAGTCACGAAGACATGGTGTTGGGAGCGGAAAGCGAGGCCAAATTTCCATACCGCAGTGCTAGCGATGAGTCAGGTGTTTTCTGTAAGACAGCATCATTGTAAAGGCTCGACAGACTTTTAATATTAAAGCTGGGTGAAGGTAGATGGCTGCATGCCATATGCGTAATCTACTTTTTTGAGTCTTAAAAATGAAATACCTATGAAGTCTCCATTGGCCTGTGAGTGATAATATATCCATTTACTTTTCTTTCTTTGGTGTAGATTATGAATAAAATAACTACAGGTATTTGAGGTAAAAACAGTAGGTGAAAAACTTTGTGTTTTTACATCACGTAAGCTTCTGTATATATTTAGATTTAAGACAATTTGTGATATACAAGTATAAAGTGGCATTGAAGTTATTGTAATAACTCAAGTGTAGGTACACAGTCAGTCTCCTGATTTGTATTTTAAATGATGACAGAGATGTGCAAAACAAGCATCCGACCTGCGTCTGACATTGTGACAAATGAAGGAGTTAGCACATGTATTTATTTTAATCCAGTATCAACAAATAGTTAAATAGTACTAATGTAAGTGGTCTATTAGTTGTGTCAACAGATAAGTCAATAAATGATCTACTTTAAATTTATTTAATGCCATAACACATATACTTTCATAAACATTGGATGAACACATTTTATTAAGTGGTCTAATAGAGCTCCGCCCACTGAATTTATCCTGCACTGAAAGCTCCTCGGGCGTCAGCAAGACATCAAATGTCAAATTGTAATAGGTCCTTATCTCTAAGTTTAATTTCATGCTAAACCTTTTTTCTTGTCCGTTTGTTTTTAGTCTAAATGAGGTTGTTTATTTTCTTATTTATTTATATTTATGATATATAATTTTGGGCAGCATGATGGCTTTGTGGGCAGCCCTGCCACCTTCTTTTTGTGTGAAGTCTGCACGTCCTCCCTGTGTCTTGAGTGGGTTTACTCCGGGTACTCCTCTGGGTACTGCTCCTTTTTACTCTTAGTAAAAAAGGCATGTGGCTGCGTGCGTGTTTATATATATATATATATATATATATATATGTGTATATGTGTGTATGTGTGTATATATATATAATTTATTATATAATATTATATATAATTTATTATATAATATTATATATTATTATATAATATTATAATTTCTAATATTATTATAATTATTATATTATAATATATTATAATATTGTTATAATTATGGTATATTATATTAAAATTATGGAATATTTGTGTGATAGTGATGCATTGCGCAGCCCTATTTTTTTTTTTTCCTAATTAACCTCACAAGTAGGAATAAATCCAGCATAGTTTTATAGGAGTTAACTCTTTATCCTCATTCTGCATTTCAAATATTCATGCAGTAACTTGTCTTACAGAGGCTGATGGGGCCTGATGGCATGTCTCTGGTCAACGGTACAACAGGCTTGCAAGGGGAGGAGTACTGGACTGAAGGCAGTGTGTCTCAGGGAAGACCTGCCTCCCCACAGCCTCAGTCTCAGTCACAACCACAGAGGCAGGTCAGCGAGGTTTACTCCAATACCCTGCCTGTCCGCAGACCCCAGCCCGCCAAGAACAAGGTCACTGCGGGTACGAGACGAAGCTTAGCTCTAATCAGGCAGTCAAATACTTTGCTGACTGAAACCTTTACCTGTTGTGGCATTTGCTTTGCAAATTCCATCCTGGTTGCCATTGTTGCCATTTAAATTTAAATTTTAATATGAACTTCTTGGTTCTTTTACCTAGGCGAGACGCGGACTCTGCCAAGGTCCAGCTCCATGGCGGCAGGGCTGGAGAAGAACGGGCGCTCTCGTGTGCAAGCCATCTTCTCTCATGCTGCCGGCGATAACAGCACACTTTTAAGCTTTACAGAGGGAGACATCATCACGCTGCTGGTGCCTGAGGCCCGGGATGGGTGGCACTATGGAGAGAACGAGAAGAACAAGATGTAAGCTCTAGCGCTGTGGGCATCAACATAAACCTGTTTTTTTCAATATCGGGGACAAGACTCAACAAAAAAAATCCCTGTTCACAAAACATTGTGCCTCTGATCTTCATGTTACTGGCGTCTTTAGTTTGTAAGTGGATAAGTGGAAAGTTGCATTTCAGATATGCTTGTTTAGCCTTGGCTGTTTCTGTTTTTTGTTTCATTTAAATAACTGTAGGATACCTCATTTAGGGACGGTCCAGTCTTTTAATTCGTGAAATATACTATATAATATATAATAGTAATTATATAATATATAATATAATATATATCAAATTAGAGGGCAAATATCCAGTATCCAGTGTTTCAGACCTTTTTCTGATTTTTATAACCCTAATCTTATTCATTGTTTATTCTGACTGCTAATTACATAAGTAATGCACTTTTAGACTACAGATTCTGTTTTTATTTTAAGATTTTTCTACTTTTTCCACTATGTCCACATCTCTAAATTTATTATTTTATTATTATGGAAATTATGTGAATGTGTTTAAATAATTCCACCCTATGAGACTGCTAAACTATAGGTACTGAGGTAGTGCAGCACACTAATACGCTAGCCCACCACCATGAGGACCGTCCTATAAGACCCTGCAACGCCTTTCAACCAAGCCAGGCATCACACCGACAACCTGAATGTGTCTGAAGGGAGAGGAGGTCAACCTGGGGATCCTTCCCCAACACAGCAACAGTAGCCTCTGTCCATCTTGACTGGTGTCCTTCCCAGGGCACACTTATGCCTGCATGCTATGTTTCTCCATGGATAGGCGCCAGAGCCCGTATAAATGAAAATAATTTTTATTATTTTAAATATTTTCTTTAATTACTATTTCAGTGTATAATGGGAAGTAGAAAAATCGAATGCAGATGATACATGGGTGTAATTATAAAAAAAAAAGTATGTATATACACACCGCCAAGGACCTCCCACTGAGGACTGATTTTAAAATCTATTTTGTTACTTATTTTATTACTAACTTAAATATTATTATTGATTTAAAATTTATTATTTACTTACTTTTACTTTTAAGTATTTACTTAATTACCATCTAGGTCACCCAAGGAGGACGGGTCCCTTATTGAGTCTTGGTCCGCCCCAAGGTTTTTCCTTTCAACTGTCGCCCTAGGCTTGCTCTATTTGGGATTGGCCTTTTAAGATAATATAAGATTATAAAGCTGCTATAGAAATAAATTTGACTTGACTCCCAAACACAAACCCTAGGCAAAGACTACCTTACCCATAACTTCCTTCATTTATTTAATAACTACCTTCTTTTGACTTTGGCTCTTATCTCCGGGGGCTCGTCTTCATCCTCATAGTCTTCCTCAGAGGTGTTCCTTGCAGGTTGGCCTTTACCGCTCGTCCCGCTCCTGGAGTTTGGTTTCTGATCTCCCTCTGAAACAAGAACAGTACAGCTTTTATTTTTAGGGGTTTATCCAGGTTTGCCTTTAAGTAGCCCCTACATTACTGAAATTTGGGACCCCCTGTGGGTTGGAGTCGTTGGTTTGCAGTCGTTGGAGCCCCCAAACCCCCAACCAACCTCACCCCTACAGGTGTCTAAAAAAGATCCTTTAATAGCTTTATATTTATTTTGTCTCCTTTTCTTTTTCAAGATAGCTAAACATCTGGCAAAAAATTGCCGTGATGATTTTTATTTTTTATTTTTATTTTTTTAAATCGTCCCAATAGTAGACCTGTACACACACATCCTTACAAAAAAAAGAAAAAAGAATAATGATTCATTGAATGATTCATTCAATTAGTGCGTACTCTTTTTTTTTTTTGAGGGAACGTTATTTTATATCCAGATTTTTTGTAGTAAATTGTATTGAACTGAATAATGTTAATTTGCATATTCCATACCTTATTTTATCCATCTGTGAATATTTATTTAGTTTCTGGTTTTTTTTTTGCCATAAACTTATTTGACTAGACATATTTGTTTATCTCGTACATTTAACAACTAAGCTGTCCAACCAAGATTGGGAACCTTTTTGAATCTTGGTCCTCCCAAGATATCTTCCCTCATCCGTTTGGGGATTTTCCTTGCCACTGTCACCCTAAGCGTGCTCAATTTGGGATTGGCTTTAGATATTAGAAAATAATCTCATATTGTAAAGCTGCTTTGAGACTGCTCCGGTGTAAAAAGTGTTACAGTTGGTTGGTTGGTTGGTTGGTTGTTGGTGGTTGGTTGGTTGGGTTTAACGCCACTTCAGCTATTTCGTGGCAGGAAAGGTATTGTCTTACTTGGAGCGTTTTGTTATCTTGTCCTTAAATGTGTTTGGTGATGGTCAAAAGATTTAGTACTTTATTTGCTTTATCTTTGTTAAAAATGTCAGTTAATGTATTTTATATACAAGCTTTTAATTTTAAATGTAGGTATTTTGGGCATTCAGCTAATTCAATTCAAGTTTATTTCTATAGCGCTTTTTACAGTGGAGCATTGTCTCAAAGCAGCTTCACAATATTATATTATCTTAAAAGGCCAATCCCAAGTTGAGCAAGCCTAGGGCGAC
>JAUZSU010146277.1:0-15017 GCA_034780255.1 Parotocinclus maculicauda | reverse complement strand
ATTACATACTGTACACGTTCTTTGGTCCGATTAAGCGGAATTTTGGTCCAAATTAGCAAATAACATTACACGTATATAATAGGATTTGTTTCGGTACTTTAGGATTTGGTCCAAATAAGTGGCTGGTCGCATTAACGGGTGGTCCAATTAACTGGATTTGACTGTATATCAAACGAGTAATTGAACATGGAAAATAAAATAAAAAAGTGAGGCTCGTCACTCCCACCAGGACTCCCTATACCACACTGCATCCGTTAAGCACAGTAAGTCACAGCAGAATGTCTTACTGTGTAATGCTTGCTCGAGGTGTGGAAAAAAATTATTCAAAATTCAGAGTATGGTTACTGATGAGTGTGCAGTTCTTTGCATTTTCGTAAAACGGAGTACATGGAAATGTGTTAAAATATTAAATGTAACAAAGTCATGACAGGTGCTTTCTTTTATTGTTTGATTCAGCTTTAGTAATATACACTTTGTTAGACAGTCGTTAATATACTGTGTAATTTCAAACCTAGTGTCACAACCACAAAAGCATGTCGCACACATAACATAGGTTTAACTTACATACTGTAGGAGCGTTACATTTGACAGACAAGCAAAAAAGACCCAAGCAAGCATGATGGACCTTTACTGCCTTAAATTGTTTCGGACTCCCTAGCTCTTCACCAGTGATTATCACGTCCCTATTGCCATCATAAAACTACAATTTTATTCCGCTTAAAATAGTGATTTCCAAAATAATACCTAGAACATCCAACAGGTCTCTGATTAGGAAAAATAAATTACGTAGCATTTGGTTACTCAACATCCAAACATTTTAAGTCAAGTATAATACAGGATGTAACATTGTCTACAGTAGATGGAGTGCAGTGCAGAAAAAAAGAAAAAAAAAAAAAAATCAATCAAGCACATACCTACAAGTCACTAATGGGTCCCTCAGCACTCAGTTTGGTTTAGTTACAGTAAGTCACCGTTTGTTCTGTGGGTGAAGGGAATGTTCACTACAGCGACACTGATGCAGGATTAGCTTTGTCCTACAGCTCTTTTAGCCGGCACGCTGACAGATCGAACCATACTTTGGATTTATGCTAACTAATATACTGCTCACAAAAAAATCCCATAAATATCCACTAATTGTTATGAGCGGTGTATATGGTCATTAATGTTCATAAACCATTTATGAACATAAAAGGACTAACTGTTGGTGATTGATATGTGAAAACAGAGAGGCGAGAGAACAAACTGGACCTTTATACAACAATGCTGTGCCAGTCTGCTAGAAGTGCTTACATGGTGAAGGAGTAGGGAGAAGAGGAGAATGGGGAGGGTGATATAATGGAAGGAGAGGAAAGGCAGTCCTATGTTTAAGGTACTGGTACCACACGCATGGTGTTGGTGTAACCGGAGCCCGGACGCCAGCCGGTAAGCACAATGACGACGTCACCGGTCTTGAAGAATCCTCGAGCCTTGCCTGAAGAGAAAGCAATAAATCAGTTTAAAGTACTGCTCACAATTTCTTTTATAGATTATGCTTCATTTACTCTTCAACCTCTTTGAAATACAGTCAAACTGATGTTCTGCTATAACATAAGAGATAATTTAATCCCCTTTCTGTTTTCCAAACCACTATCCTGCTGTATTTAGTTAAAAATGAAACATGAAAGGATCAAATTTTGTGCAGCCAGTGTGTCACTGCAATATAAACCAGTAACTGGAATATCTGAGGTCTGTGAATGGCATTTTGCAAATCTGCACCTTCCACTTGCTAATGGCAAGGAGCTAGGCATTAAGGTTATACTAGTGATATATAGTGAAATATATTTTTCTCTTTTTTTCTTGTTTAAGGAACAGATACTAGATCGCGAGGGACAAGCATATTCTATTTGCTATTACATTCTATTTTATAGGCTCTAATTATTACATTTTCCATTATACTCCCACTCTGCCCATTCTATTTATAATAATAATACTACATTTTATTTCAGGTGCCTTTCAAAAAACCCAAGGTCACCGTACAAAACAGATAAAAGCAGAATAAAATAGAGCTGAATCATTTAGCTTGTTTTTAAACCTAATTATTGTTATACGTTTAACATTTCTTATTTATTTATTTAATTTGTTCCTTCCAAGCTTTCTATGTTAGCACACACACAGGAAGCTTTTCCTGGCCACTGTCATCATAGGTCTGTTCAACTGGGGCCATCTTCCCAGATGCTTGTAAAGCAGCTCTGGGTTTGACTGTAATTTTGTAGTGGCATTTTAAAAGTATCCACAAGGTAGGCAGATAAAATATAAACCAAATCCCCATTAAATTGGAATCAGTTATTCAAGCAGACCCTAATTTTAAGCATTATGTGCAGAAACGATTGGCTCGGTCTGAGGGAGAGTAGGGAGGTCATCCCTGGCACTGCAACAGCCCTACCCAGGCCTACAATACAAGTTTAACGCTGACTTTTCTTTTTTAAAGTTTAATTTTATTAATAGAAAACAAGCCAAGCTAAATTCAGGTGAATTAAATGCCATAAACTATAAGTGTTCTCTTACCAACATCCATAGCAAAGTTAACTCTCAGGTCCACATCCTCCGCCCAGACATCATGAGCAGGTTGGTTGTAGAGCACAGGGAAGATGCCCCGGTACAGGTGGGCCTGGCGGGCTGTCTGGCCATTACGTGTCACGGCAATGATTGGGGCACGGGGCCGGTACCGGGAAAGCAAGTGAGCAGACCTAAGCATAGGCAAAAAAAAATTAAGTATTAAATAATTTAATAATAATTAAACATATATACTACTCATAAAAATGGAGATACTTCAAAAGAAAATATCCTATAATTAAATAACCCCTAATTTTTGTGAACAGAGAGTATATACTAGGTATGCTCTGATCATGCTTTATGCTGCCTATTCCAATCACCCATGAGTGCCGATTACTGCCAAATCACAGACACCATACCAGATGCTTTCTTTTTATTCTCCGCAGTAAGTCTCAAACTCCCCATACTCCACCAAGTGTTTGTTCTTTAAATGAGGTATTAAATTAGCTGTGTTGAAGCATTTTATTGCGCTTCCCCAGCAAGATATTTTTTCATTGCATGTGCTGCAGGGTGCAAACTATACATCACTCTCACAGATCGCGTAAAAAACATTGTGTAAAACAAAAACAGAATACGATTATTTGCAAATCCCCATATTCAGTTAAACATACTACAAAGGCAAGATATTTAATGTTGAAACAGATAAACATTTGGTTTTTGCAAATATTCACTCTATGAATTTTATACCTGAAACACAATCCCAAAGAGTTGGGACAACAAAATACTAAGGAACAGGTTAATCTCTCTTTATGGACATTCTCTGAACACCAGAGGGCGCAATATCATACCTTGATTCGGACCTTCAGTGCAAACAAGTGATTTTTTTGTAATGTTCCTATTTTTTCCCTACACCATTAATACAAAAGTAAAACTGAGCATGAAAGCATGGCCTCATATCCAATTTACAATAACAGTTATTTGAATTTATCGTTATAAAAAGCTGCAAAAATGCAAAAGAGTTTTTTTTTGTTAAAGCAATTAATACTGTAAGAACTTACACTACTCAAAATAGGGGACATTTCATAATGATTTCTCAGTTTTTGTGAGCAGTATATATTGTTTTGCATTGTATACGCCACAGAAATATCAATAATCACAAGAAAAATTTAATTGTGAATCAAATCATGAGCAGATTGGATCGGTACATCCCTAATCAAGACTTAACACATCATACCTCAAAAACTGATAGCCAGTGGTGCCGGATACCTCACTCCCAGTTCTACAGGTCTGCTCTTACCTGCCCGTTTTGGTGAGTACAATTATAGCACTGGCGCAGCATTTGAAGGAAGACTCGACGGCGCCAATGGCAACAGCATCTGAGGGGTCACGGCTTAGTCTGGTGGAGCGTCTCAGCTCCTCAAACAGCTGTCGATGGAACATTGCTGCTTCTGCCTCTCTGGCAATCTAAGTGCACGTGAGGGGGGAAGGCACACAGCACCACCCAGTGGAGGGTAAGGAAGGGCAGGGTTATAATTGGTCACACCACCAGCACTCACAATGTGAAAGTGAGAGAAAGATGGGCAAGCTGTTAAAATTTGTTCACTTCCACCAAACTCTGTTGAATCAACAGTGAATTTGGGATGTAGAGTGCATTAACATCTGCACCATCTCCCCCTCTCTCTCACGGACACCCTCATCTGTCCCTGCCCTATACTCCCTGCTTTCAGTAAGACCTTATCCACTGGCTTGTGCTGTTTAACACCTGCCTACCTGCCAGAGCCAGTGAGCACTATGAAAGCCGAGGCGAGGATTTTAAAGGATGCCTCTACAGCCCCGATGGCGATGGCCTCTGCTTGCTCGGTAGAATGGGGCGTGCAGCGGCGCAGGTCCTCAAACACCTGCCGGTGGAACATGGCTGCCTCGGCCTCACGAGCAATCTGCCTCCACCAAGTAGCAAGCACAAAAGTCGCAGAAGTTGAAAGAGTAAGGAGAACAAATAAAAAAATAAAATGTTAAAAAGAGCAAGCGAGCAAGGAGAAAGTAAAAATGGGGGAACGTTGTAGAGAAGAGACAGAATTTGTGCCAGCATTAGATTACAGTTTAGGACACAGGTGAGAGGGTGGAAGAAGAATCAACAAGACAAAAACAAAATGTGCATGTTAAAAATTATATCAGATTCACTTGGCTTCAGTTAGTTACACAAAACATGGCAACCATTTTAAGCCAGGGCTGTCAAAGTTAACACCGATTTTAATGCAGTCAGTTTTTTTGGCTGGTCGAACCTGTTGGGCTGTATCCTAAATGGTCCCCTATTAACTATTCCCTATATTCTACCCAAGATGCACCAATCTCAGTTTTTCTCTTCCGTCCCATGAACTCTACATTTTGGCAAATTATATGACGATTTTAGCCCGCATAAAGTTAATAGTATAAACGTATGAAATGCCTTTTGCTTTACAGTAACTTGAGGGAATGCCCTGAAAATTAAACGACCGTGGCATATTTGTGCTTGCTAACTTAATATCCTTAATCAAAGACAATTGCATGTCATTGAATGAACATTCATGTTAACATTGGTTTAACAAGGTCATTTCCATTAACCTAAAGAAAACAGTACAGACAAGGGCAGTAAAACATGTTGGATACTTCCTTATACGTTTTGCAGTTAGCACTAACACTTCGTCATAGCACATAAATGCTTTGTTTCCTATAAAATTATCAAATAAGATCAATATTTTATTTTACAACGTTATCGTTCTTACAATTCCAATGAACTAGTAGCCCTCTGTCAGAGAAATCAAACTGCTGTGATTTATCAAATCAGACCAGACATGATGAAAAAGATGTGATTAAATTATTCAAAGTAATAAAACCTTATATTGTGGACTCGTCTGGCCACTTTCTGACAATTATCATGCAATGAACACAAATAGGACTTACAGCCCTAGTTTAAACCATGTTTTATACATATATTCACAAAATGACAACTACACAAGCAATTAATTATTACTATTAACTACTACTACCACCACTACATAAGCAACTATAAGCAATACTGTGCGTGTTCAGACATCAAGGTTATTGTTGCTAAATTAAGCATAACATCCACATCTTGCACAGCCAAGCCAGTTAGTAACGGTTCAAAGCACATGCTTACCATGAGCAAACACCAGTTTCGTAAAGCCAGATGTGATCTCAATTTATGGCAGTCCTGCATTTTAAATACTGAACAAATTTTTGCTCTTCTCAGAGCGATCTTCATTAAACATGCTTAATACACAATTGTGGCTGGGGCTTTTCCTCAGTAGATTTCCCACCGATCCTCACTCTCACCATGTGACCATACAGGTCACCCAGAGCAGAGGGCAGGAGGGGATCCTAGTGCATAACGCACCTTAAACATGTTTAAAACGCTTACAGTTTGTCATGTTCCAGAAAGGGAGCAGAACTTTTTAATAATTGTTCTTACTGAAAATCAAGCCCTTCTTAATAAGATGTTTAGAAGCATTTACTAACATTAACTAACTTTACACACAAATTGGGCAGATAACAAAACACTGCAAAATATTTGAGAATCCAAGATCTGGGCTGTGCAGCAACATTTCTACCCGCTGTATCAGAGTGAAACCCTGCAACACGTCATTAATCAAGGTCTTCCCATCACATTTCCCCAGAAAATATTTTCTCTATGAGGTCAAATCTGGCTCTGTAAGAATAGTATGTGCATGTATGCAAAAGGCAAATTAAATAGACGCGCTCTATAGAAAGCATTTTACATAGAGGCCTGCCACTATTTCTGTACATTACTTAATTTTAGTTGCTCTATTTGCTTGCGTTAAGTAGTTTGGCCAAGCTGGGAAACAGAAGGTGAAAGGAAAAAGAAAGCAGAAGCCAAAAAGGTAACAAACCAAGAGTTGAAAATAAAAAACCATAACCACAGATAAACAGATAAAATGACGGTATTTTTTTAAAAAAAGCTGGAACGTGTTAATGCGTAATGTTAATAAAACCAGTCAGCACCATGGGTCAAAGGGGTAGACCTGCACAAAGGACTTAGTCTCAACTGAGCCAGTGCAGTCTTATGGGTTTAAAACAAGAAAGCCAAAGACGAACAAACTGACCAAAGCAAGTCTGGCAGGAAAAAAAAATGCATATTAAAATGTTGAGATGAAAGCAAAGCCATTCTGTTGGTCATAACCCCACACTGGGTTGCTAATATATGTTTAAGCTATTCTGTTTTTAATCTGACCCTACAGTCAACAATATGTAACAAAATTGAATTCAGAATAACACATAATAAAGGAGATAAAAGGATAAAAGCACTTATCAGAAAAGGGGACACTCACCATGTGCTGGGTGCGCACTGCCTCCAGTGGGTAGTCTCCCTTTGCAGTCTCACCACTCAGCATGATGCAGTCAGCCCCATCCAGAACAGCATTAGCTACATCACTGCCTTCTGCACGTGTTGGACGGGGCTTCTTGATCATGCTTTCCAACATCTGCAGGACATGTAAATGTGCAACTGTGATGCTCAACTCATTATTTCATGCATCTAGCACACCACACTGATCAAGATTAACTCCCTGACCTGGGTAGCACAGGTAATTGGCTTGCCAGCTTTGTTGCAACGTCCAATCATCATCTTCTGGGCCAGGAAGACCTTCTCTGTGGGAATCTCAATACCTAGATCACCACGAGCAACCATGATCCCATCGCTGGCCTCCATTATCTCATCAAACCTGCAAGCAAAGAAGCCAGCTGTAAGACTTCTTAAAATTGTAAAAACAATTAGCGAAAAGATGCATGATTTAAATTTTTTAAAAACTTCGTTCGAACGAGTCATTGTGACAGCTTTTGCTCAGTCGTTCAAAATGACTGCATTTTTGTCTTGTTTCAGCACATCACATGAGCCTGAGGTCCAACCAGGAATTCCTAAAAAGGAGACATCCTTCATCTGCACTACATGCTAAAAACCTAGCCCCACTTCCTGTTGTGCCTGTATCTTGGAGGCTCCTGAAAACACAACCCTTTGTGTTCATATGCCTGACTCTCCTGCTCTATAAGTCAGGTTTCAGTTACATTTTTAAGTTAGGGATTTAGTCACACCAGCAGGGTCCTTTTGCTTAAAAGCCCAGGCGTTTTTGAATGTTTGAAATGGGGGCTTCGGTGTTACAGCTACTACTCTGGGATAGGTGGGTTGGACTTGTGTCGCATGCCAGATACCCTGAAATCGGGGTTCTGGCTTAAACAATAAGATGCTCCCATATTTACTGTGAAATTAAGCTAATCAACACAAAATCATTAATTCTAAATAAACATGGCGTACTCTTATCGTTACTTACCTGCGAACACCCTCATGGTTTTCCAGCTTGCTAATGATCTTGATATTCTTGCCTTTCTCTCCCAGCACCTTCCTGACCTCATCAACATCTGCTGCTTTGCGAATAAATGAAGCGAAGACCATGTCCACACCCATGTCTACTCCAAACTGCAGGTCTTTGATGTCCTTCTCAGAAACTGCAGGGAGATCTACAGCTGCTCCAGGCAGGTTGACACCCTTCTTACTGCCCAGCATGCCTCCATTCTCAATCTCGCACATCAGGTAGTCAGAACCTTGAAATTGGAGTAAAATTAGAAGCATAATTCAAAGGCTCATTTGTAATTCTGTAAAATTTCAGATTTAAAGAAATCAAATTTGCTTACCAATCTCCAGAACTTGTAGAGAGATGAGGCCATCATCGATGTAGATCTTGCTTCCAACCTCCACCACCTTTGTGATGTTTTTGTAGTCCAGCCACAGGATGTTGTCGTCACAATTCTCCATGTAAGCGTCATCCAAAGTTACCTTGAGCATGTTGCCTTTTTTTAACTCTACCTCAGCAGTGCCACTCTGATACAGAATTAAAACATGCAACAATATGAAATTCATGGGACGTATTACACAAACATCACAACCAATATGTACCCAACGTACCTTTTATGTTCTGGGATTGAGCAAGAGCTAAAATAGGCAGGTTTGAGAATGAATGAATATCATTTTCTTCAACTTGTAGTTTAACAATTCAGAACGCTGCATAGCGATGAAATACGTCATCATCAGAGACAGACAAAGTTGCATTCCTTGTAATCTAATGAAACTATATTATTTAAATTATACAACATCCTTGAATTTCAGGGGAAGAGATTATTTTGTTTAGTTGTATTAATTGTTTATACAAGGCAAGCACACATTATAATTTGTTACTACGCAGAATTAAAAATGGTTATGTTTTCACTTCGTTATTTAAAATATGGTGAAGCAACAATGGTACAATTAATTTACTACTTCCAATCCGCTTCTAGAAATGTACGTTAAGTAGAAGCAACTTGTGCAAGAAAATGTACTGCTCACAAAAGGTATTGTGTTACTAATCTTTGTGAGCAGTGAAGCTTTGTTTTGCACCATTTTATCTCTAGACGTTCTCTTCAAAAACCAAGGAAATCAAACTGATATCAGTATTGTGAAGTTTATTGTGAGCAGAGTATTTTTACTCTCCCTACCCACAACTAATAGCGAAAAAAATAGACAGTGCTCCCTGGGACCTGTGTGGAGTCTACATGTCCTTCCTGTGTCCATGTGGATTTAGACATGTAAATAAACACAATCTGAAACTTTTTGCAAAGCAAAGTACATTCAGATAATGGAGCTTGACTGTAATTCTTTATATTACATTAATAAATAAATGGCTGCAGAGCAGGTCGGGACACAAGTAACTTATTTACGTTAGAAGTGAGCAGTTAGCAGGTAGAACTTGCCCATCTGTGGACAAATGAGTGTTTTCATGTGTATTGATAGTAAATATGTTCGCAAACTCCTACAGTGATTTGCCATTGAGCAGAAATTAAACAATAGTATGCACAGAAAAACTACACTCGGAGCACTGTTACGCTTTCTGTGGATAAGACGTGTAATGTAATTACCCCTTTGATGAGGCCAGTTCTGATCTCTGGCCCCTTGGTGTCCAAAGCGATGCCTACAGGTCGGTAATGGATGCTGCCCGCCTTAAAGCTCTCACACGCCTCACGAACGTTCTTTATTGTCTCACCATGATACTGTAACACACAGTCACACACAGAGAGAGCGAGTGAGCATGAGAGAGCAGGAGAGAAAGAATATAGCTGAATATGACCCTGTCAATAGCTGCCAAGTGATAAAAGAGGTGAAAAGCTGGTCAAGGATAAACACAGCTCAAGCAGAACAAATGCATGGCATATCGTCATTAGAACAATTAATAAACAAAGCAAACAAAACAAAAATACTAAGTAAAGAGCCATTAAAAGAGCCATTAGTCAAAATGACTGAAGTATTAACGTCACTGTGAAAAAGTAATACGCCAATTCAGGTCTGGCAAGAGCTACAGTTACATCATTTGTAACTGTGACACCAAGGCAATGTCATCTTAACCGCCAGCTTAACCACAGGTTTTATAACAGGCAAGCTAATCGTTTGCCCAGGCCTGACACACTGCAGCTGCCATTTTAAACCAATCAAAAACAGAAGATAAATATCAATCCGTGTTTCTGTTTTACATCCAGCCTCATATTTCAAATTGCCTATGTTTATATGCTAACTTCTGAATAAACCCCTGAATGCATATTTACATTAAATACGTTTATTTGCAAAAATTAAAATCTAAATTTACAAAATGTAACAGGATCCACCACTTGGTTTAAGGTTTACCTAAACAATAACAAGGAAAAGGAGACAATGGTTAGGCTTGTTACTAACATTTCAGTGACTTTACTTGGGGTTTAATAACATTTAATAAGATTGTATAAAAACTCAAATTATATAGAGAGAGTTTGAATTCACCTGCTATAATAATTTTATACATATCATGAGATCCCTGACAGAATTATTCAGACCTCCCCCCCAAAAAAACTGTTATGCAGACTACCTGAAGGTCTGGTACAGCTTAAAAAACATGCGTCACCAAGTTAAATTAGACAAGAGCGCACAGTACAGAACATGCATAGTCTGACAGGAAACGTAAAATCAAACTTGCAATACAGAACATGGTTAATATTGTTCTATAGTTAGATAGAACAATATTTACCCACCCTGCTCAACTGGATAGAAATGTATAGAGAAAAGAATGTGTTCTATTTCCAGTCTGATTCTAATCTGATTGACAGGCTGCATGTAAACAGTCATTCTGTTTAAAGAAGATAAGGTCCATGGAATGAGAGTCTGATGAACTATTTATAGCAGCAACACGGAGTTCTATCTGACCCATGGTGATGGGCATTGACCCTTAAGCGCCTCTGATATAGTGTACTACAACTGCCTAAACAGAACATATTTCAGGTCTCACCTCATGTGACCCGTGAGAGAAGTTCATACGAGCAATGTTCATTCCAGACTTGATCATCTCCTTCAACATTTCAACTGAGCGAGAGGCTGGTCCTATAGGAAGTAAACGATGTATTCCTCAATTGGTATTACAAACATGTATAATGGAAAGAAAAATGAGAACGACAAGTTTGACTTTAAATCTGTGAAGCGTCCGAATACAGACCAATGGTGCAGATGATGCCAGTGTTGCGGGCAGTGGTGGGTTCAGAGTCGATGTCCAGAAGACACATGTGCTCCAGGAAAGTGTCAGCCATGGCAGCATTGAGCTGCTGCGTCTGGATGAAGGCAGTGCCCAAGTCTTGACCCTTAGAGTGGGACATGATGAGAGCTGAGCTGTCTGAAGTACTAAGGGACAGAGAGAAAGAGATGAATGGGTTAACTGTTATTGTATTCACACGAAAGTATGAAATGCATACAACCAGAAAGAATCAATAGAGGCAAGATGCAATCCACCAGCTTTGGCAAAAACAACAGTTTAGATACACTGCTCACAACTTTCATTTTGAAGTATCACCTATTTTTGTTAAGCAGTATTTATAAACCAAGCACTGTATTAGGAGCACTGCTATATTACTGTGAAATTTAGATGGCAGTTTGTATGTGATATTTGCTATACAGTGTAACCTCATATCTTGCCTACCTCCGTTTCATCACTACGTTGTGAGGATGGAGAATTTATGAGGTTACAAAAAGCTAGACAGTGACATTCATACCTGATGCTGACAATGTGTTTAACTAATGAGCCCATATACAATGTACAATTTGGTTATTTACACAGATTTATGAGAAATAGTCTGCAAATGGTGAATTGTTTCTGTGACACAAACCGCATGCAGTGTGCATGACAAAATAGTAAGGTTAGTATGTATAGTCATCCGCCATAACACGTTTTTTTTTTTTTCAAAATGGGGACACGTTTGACAAAATCATGAACCAATGAGTTTTATATATGCACACTGCAAATATCATATCACAACCTACAATACACACTTACATTAAACTACAAATAAGGTCACCAAATTCATTTTATACACCAGTACTACTACATTAGTAGAAGTAGAAAATATGATGCACCCCATATAGGCACAACTCCAGGGTATTGGGACTCCCAATAAGAAGAACAGCCAGCAAGGGTTTATAAAGTGTAAAAAAAAATAATTAAAAAATTATATTTATATAAAATGTGAGAGCGAGTACAATTTTTAAGCTGTTAACAGTATTAATATTCATACACATTTGCTAATACGAAAAAAAATATTCAAAGGATCTATCTGGAGGAATAAATATTCATTGCCACAGGCCAGTGATTACCACATTATTCCACACTGTGGCTTGGAGAGGACGCTGACTCAGTTATCACTGTACGTGAGGGCACTCACATGCTCACTAGGTTTCGTGTCAGCCAGGGACAAAAATCAACACTTACTTAGCAGAAGCATGGCGAGCAATATAAGCAAAATAAGATAAGTATTGAGCAAGTTTTCTCCCCATTATAAGGTTACACAAGGATATCTGGATGTAGTACAGTTTCAACAAATTAAGGACATATTTAGCTCAGTGGCCTCACGGCTCCAAAGATCCACAACCTCTGACCCAATAACGCTCCTTTGATTTTCGGTTAAAGACTTGCCCTAAAGTCTACAGACAAAGTTCAACCAGTACATACCAGTTACAACCACAACTGGGTCAAGTACCTCTCCACGTAACACGGATTCCTTCTCGCCATCGTAAAAAAATGACTAACACTGCACCTTGGGCTGAGATTAGAAGACTACAAGTTCCACTAAGAAATAACAGCCATACTTTCTGCACTTGCTTTATTTCTAAATACTGATGCAAAAGACATGCCAAAAGCAGAGTGTCAGTTTGTACAGTTCTGCTTCCCATTTCTCTTCCTGAAAAGCCAGAGCCAGTTACATAACTTACTTTAGCCAATAGAGCTAATTAGTCAATAGAGTTAAGCATGGATCTTGTCTAAAGAACCTAAGGATTTCCATTTTAAATTGAAAAGAGCTGCAACAAATCGTAGGTTTCCTGAGTGCTATTAATTGATTTGGTCATGTTGAATTTAATATTTAGTGACTCTGACACAACAAGTTCCAAATTACAAGTAGCAAATTACTGCCTGGAATTCCTGTGGAGTATTAAACTCGGGTGACTTCGATTAACAATTAATGCACTGACAGCATGTACAGGCTGTCACATTTCAAAAACATTAATTCAAAGAGATGTGGTGGCTGCCTATGCATGGCACTCCCATGCTGTTAGGGGCCCAACAGGTTGCGGGTCTATTTGGGGTCCACTGATATTTCAACCACCAAAAATTATGACATTTCAAAAAACAGGAAAAAACATTTATTGCCAAGAAAAGCAAAGAAGGAAACAATGGCTTGAATGACACGCACGCGCGCACGCCCGCATTATATTATTAAGAACAACTGAACATGAACTTCATCTTCTGCATGTCCATGAGGGTTTACGCCAGTTTCCTCCCAGTTGCCAAAGACATGAATGAGTTAAGCTAATTACTTACATTAATAATAGTTTAGTTATGCTAAACTGGCCCAGTCTGAGGATGTATGACCGTTTATATCTCAGTTGATTTACTTTTACATTTATATCATTTAGCAGACACCCTTATCCAGAGCGACTTACAATAAATACAGTCTTACAATCCAATCAATTGTGGGTTAAGAGGTTTGCTCAGGGACCCAACTGTGGTGACTTTGGCAGAGGTGGGATTTGAACCCTGGACCTTCTAGTCCATAGTCCAGTGCCACAAGGCCACCACAGCCCCAAGTGGATAAATAGCCATTGATGCTGAAAGCAATGTTAAATGTAAATCAGTTGAACCAAACAGCAGTCTTTTGGTACGTATATACATCATGACCAATAGATCTGTCCAAATATACTATAGCACTATAGTATGAAGCATGTAAACAAGTACATCTCCAGTATGTCGCATGCTGCTCAAGGTAAATGTGACCAGAAGAGAATTGGTTATATGAGACACAATCAAAAGCCAAAAGCACCATAGTATGTAACAGGCAAATCTCCTGTAGCAGTAGGTATTGGAAAGGACTTCACTACGTTATATGCATCACGATTCGATTATAAAATGACACATTGCAATATGATGCATATCATTTAACTATATTCCACATATTTCACTTAAAACATAAAAACAGCTTAAATACATTTTACAATGTACAAGCTTAGTAGTTCCAGAACGTCACATTGATAAATCAGCAAACAAATGAAGTCAAAACATCCCTTTTAAAATTGTTTTTTTTTTATTTTATTTTTGTGAACTGAAAATCAATGTAGCATATTGAAGAGATCAATATCATGATATCACCCTAGCACATTGTATTCCACTATGGGATACTGCAGTCAGGAATGTGCATATAAACTGACTTTTTTGAAAGCCAAAAACATTTTTTGGACAGCATTCAAACAACATGGAAGACCAGCCAGATGAAACAGACTCCACAAGTGAACGTGAACAAGTTTAGATAGTTGGTAGATTTAATCAAATGTGTGTTGGGGTGACAAAGGAGTACTATTTACAATAGGACAGGGACAGACTGCATTTACAGCCTGTAATAAGAAAGCAGCAGGAATGCACACTAGGAAAATTAAAGTCATAAGACATCAATCGGCCAAATTCTCAACCCTGATTGGTTGTTGGTGACCAGATTTTTAGAGTGATGGGAGGAGGGCAGAAAAAGCAAAAAAGCACCGCATTTTAATAACAACAATACGCTGCACAGTGTATACAAATCTGATTTTACATTCCTATCATAATTTATTATAATTTTCAAGATCATGTCTGTTAAAGTAAAAGGCCCTTGATCGGATGGACGTTAAACGGGCTCATGCCTGGTCATAGGATTTCGTAATTCTGTTTCTCTAAAGACTTGTTTTTTTCCCAAAATATGTGGCAAATCATGATGCTACGTTTACACAGCAACCCATACAACCTTACAAAGTTTATGCGCCCCTGACCAGCAAGATTAACGTTTTGAACGAAGGCTTGTTTTACAGCTTAATGCACAGCAATGCTGCGGATGCGCTGCGGGTCACGTTC
>JAUZSU010146276.1:0-26826 GCA_034780255.1 Parotocinclus maculicauda | reverse complement strand
GTACTAATGGTTGAAATTAAAAAAAAAATATATATATATATATATATTTTTTTTTTTTTAATCTTTTTCTGCCCTCCGGTGGAGAGCCAACGGTATTGTTCTGTACATTTAATTTTTTTTCAGATTCACTTTCATTTAATTGTAGATTAAATAAATTTTATTTTAAAATAAACATGTATTTTTATTTTTTCCTCCTAGCTTGTATTGATTCCACATAGTCCTCGAGAAATTAAAAAGTGCTGAAAAATAAAGATTTATTTATATTATTTTTCCTCCCTCATCAGTAGATTCTTAAGTAGAAACATCCGAGGAACAAACAATTAAAAACGTCTGGCCTTCGTAACAATAAAAATAATAATAGAATGAAGATTAAGCATGGCTGCACTCCTCGATACCCGTGGCTCTTAAGTTCCCGATAAATGATCTTGAGTTTAGTGGCGTCGCCTCTACTAAGGTCCTGCAACAACATAAAAAAATCTGACGTTCCCTAAAATCCCTGCACATTTTGTTTACTAAATAAAGAAAAAGCCTGTTTTATTGCTTTCCAAAAACACTTCCAGCACCGAGTAACATCTTGGAGCAGAACGATTCCCGTGATGCACTCGCTACTCGTTGCATAATCCGTTTCTGAAAATCACCGCTCAGCGTTTTACTTGTGTTACTGTACGTTTGTGTATTTAATCAATAAGCGCCGTCTCAGAGCAATTAAATGGAGCTCATCTTCTCAGGAGTTTCCCCAGGAATCTCTCTCTTCCTTTCTGTGAGAGAACAGAAGCCGAGAGAGAGAGAGAGAGAGAGAGAGAGAGAGGGGAAGGGATGGCTCAGGATTGCAGAACCAGTCCTCCCACTCCTCCCACTGTGAGGCTGAGCTCAAATCTCCCAAGATACGAGGAGATGAATGTGCCAAAACGGGAAGAAACTGTTAGTGGGTGTGCTCGCCGTTTCTGGCCCCTGCTGCTCGGGAACGGAAATGCAGGGATTTAATCTCCCCGGGTGTCTTGGTTCAGAAACGCTTTCTTTAATTCCTTCATTGACTCCAAATTGCTTCTCGCTAGAAGGTTAGGGAACGATAACCTGCTCTAAAAGATTCAACTACAGAACCCGTTCCTGTCTCTTAGCGTCTAGGGAACTCTTACAAACCGTTTCCTGGCATTTATGGGGCATCTAAGGGTAGATTTGGAGGGTAAAACACACCCCTGCCCTCATTCCGGCAGCTCCAGTCCTTCCCCAGTTTGGATGGGTTGCCAGTTACCCACAGGGCTACACTTAAAGCTTGTTTTTAAGGGTGAACAGAAATGCGTTGATGTCTGACTAAGGGAATTCGCCTCCGTGCACCGTTGTAACCTGACCGAAACAAGGCGCGTCTTGAGCAGAAGATGAGCAGAATGTCTTTATAGAATAACGAGAGTGCAAATATGTTCGGAGCTGATCGTATACAAGAAGTTGAATAAAAACGATGCGGTGAGGCTCAGTACTGCCCCCGGTGGACGTTGCACAAATGACCACGTAAAAAGAACAGGAGCTCCAGTCTTCGAACCGGATATTAAATTGATTATTGGTAAAATCATTAAGAAGGAAGAAGAAGGATTGGCACTGGCACTCGCTTTGATGCTCAGTACCGGGTGGGACGGTGACATCGTGACCCGAACCCCAAAGGACGGAGCCTGCTACATCTTAATTAATAGAGCTAAATATGTTCCTGTCAGGCCCGCGAGGACAAAAGTTCTGGCCTAATACCGGCAGCACGGGGAGCGAAAAAAGCTAATTCAAAGGCATGAAAGCGTCATGGAAGTGGCTAGCTGCGGGAGAGCCGCTCCGGTGACCAGGAGCTCTGTAAAATAAAGTTTTTGAAGATCCGCGTCATGTCAGAAATTCTGTTTGGAGGTGCCGTGCCTGGAGGACATGGCAGGAGCTTCTGAGAGCGAACGCTCGGGCGTTTGAAGAAGCCCCGAGGGGGAGAAGGTGCCCAAAGCGCAGCGGGAAGGCGACTGTTCGTATTCAGACAATTCTGTTTTGGTGTTTGTTGTTTTTTTTATTGTTTGAAACCCATTTTCATCGTTTTGTTGTCCAACTTGTGGAGAAGTTCACAGGGAAAAAAAGTTCTGCTGCAAGGTTTGATGAACGTTCAACGAAAAAAAAAAGGGCAAAAAAAGGGTTCTTACCCTGGCATGGGATTTGACTTTGATTGCTAGAGTTACCATTGAAACGTCCATTATTTTATGAATAAATGTAATTATGAAAAGATTATGATGAAAATTATGTTCGTATCTGTTATATTTTAATTTCATTTTGATTCCAGTTCAAGATCGCAGCTCTACAGGGCTACACACTAGAACAATTTAGAGACACCAGTTGACCTTATGTCTTTATTTTTTAAAGGTAACATAATAACAATTTTTTGGAAAATAAGAAACTTTATAAATTATCATGTTTATGCTGTTTGGATGGATTAAACCTAGATAAATAAATAAATAAATAAATAAAATGTATGTTTTATTGATTAATGATATTTTTCTCACTTAAAATGTAGCCTTTTTTTATTATATTATTTATATATTTTATTTTATTTATTATTTTTATTACTCACCCAATTTCTGTACTACTGCCTGAAAAATCAAACATTTTAAATTATTATTATTGTGTTGTTTTTGTTTTTTTTTTATTTAAAGATATTTTTTAGGTTCGTTTTTTAATGTTCATTTTAGTCGTTGTAGTTTTAAAGCTGTTTTGGGTCAGAAATTTATGAAAAAAAAAATTAATTGTCATTTAAAATACCATTTTTCTTGCCTATTTTTTCACAAAATAAAATTCTGCCGTTGTTTTTATTTTTGGTTGCTTTTCATTTCTTATTTGCTTCTGTAATATTAATACTATATAACCACGTTCATAGTCTGGACCTTTAGTGCGTCAGTATAGTATTTCAGAGATGATCCCTCATGTGTCACTCCCTCACTTTTTGGCCTCTTTGGAGCCCTGTTTGTTGGACAGTTGCACTTTTCTATAATACTTTCTTATAACGCTGAGTATTAAGTTTGTGCCGATCGGACCCGTGGGCGTGGCTCCTGGCTGCGTTGTTATGGAGAAGGATGACAGGGTCCGTCTTCTTGCCATTGCTAAGCAACAAGCAACGTGCGAGCTAACTGGGCACGGGTGCAGCTGCTTAGCATTCTCCTCCATACGTGTTGAAGCATACATGAGAGAACGCAGATCCAGATCAGAGAGCGAGTTCCTCCCTCAGCGTTCGTGTGGAGATCACCTTATCTCTTGTTATATCTCTTAGTCTTGTGGTATCACGTCTTCTGCCTCTCCGTTTCTCAGCAGGTCCACCAGACTTCACATATAAACCAGACGTCAAAAATCTAATCAGGATGGAGTTTCCTGAAAATACGTGCCCACTCCTGATCTTCTCATCTCCTTGGAGATCCCCTGATCGCTCCGTCCCGAGCGGCCTGAACCTGGGCCGTGGTCCTGCACCCCTTACTCAGCCGTGCCGGGTTCTTCTGTATGAAATAATTTCGATTTAAATCACACCAACGTTCCCCAGCCTCCAATCTCTTCTCCTTTTAGTTCTCTGCTGGGCTTTGACACGAAATTGAACCCAATTCAAGCAGGTCCAGTTTAGCCGCAAAAACGGAGCGGACCACGTTTCAGCTCGCGTAACCCTCCGTTTATTTACGGTACGTGCAAAAGTCTTAGGCCACCATTCGATTTCATTTTGGCAATCATAACAATGAGCGTATACGCACACATTCCAAAATAATGGTCTTCTGGCTGCTACCCTGACCTGACCTGACTGTAGCAGAACTCCAGTGGACCTCAGAATCCCCAAACTAGAACGTTCCTTCACCATGCTTTACAGTTGGCGTACTGTGTTTGGAAAGCAGCCGTTTTGGCGTCTCGTGTTCTCCCTGTTCTGCCCTAGACCCTCTTACAGAGAGTAGAATGTGCACTAGACGGGCGCCCGTGACGCCACTCCCATTCCCGTTCCCACATGAGTCGCCCCGTGGCCGTGACCCCCCCCCCCCCCTAAAATCTGCCTTCACGTCTCAACAGAACGCCCAGGTTTGGAGTAATATCAGCAGACACTCAGGTTCAGGTTTCCTCGGGTCTTGCCTTTTCATCCCTTCCACGATTTATAATGTAATTATTTTTGCCTTCTGTCGGCGAGCATTTGACTCGGGACTTTGAAGCCGGCATTAATCTTGCAAGCGGCGCAGCAATAATGAATGAGCGCTCCCTTATAAGGCTCCCTAATCTGGGACGACACCCTGGTTGTTTACTGCTGAATCAGAGGCGTAAATGAGAGCGGGGAATACGTCTGGCTTCTGAGGCCGCGGGCGCCGCTGAAAAATTCACGTCCGTGTTGCAGAGGGTTTTGTATCGTGACGTCCCGTCCGCGTTCGGGCGGCGCCCGGGCCTTCCGGTTCGACCTTGATAGCAGCCGCGCGACACCGCAACGCGCCGTGATTAGCAGCGCCGACCGACGCAATCAGACGGATGCGACCTGCACGGGCTGTAATCAAAAACTGTGGGATTTTAACTCGACACAGCGCTGGCATCGTGCCAGCACAACGCTGGCATGAGGGATGATAAAAGGTGAACATCGAGCAAGGATCCGAAGAGGTTGGTCAGGCCTTGGTCAGGACAGCAAACAGACTCAGGAACCCTGGCTAAACTGTGCCCTGTAAAGGACTGGCACACGGCACAGTGTACCCACAAAACTGGGACTGGTTCCAGAATGAAAGATGCTGACCAGGGGAACAAAAAAAAATTATTATTTAAACATACTGAACATTTTCCACGTTTTATCACCGTGGTCAAGGGTCGGAAGGAGTCCAGTGCCAATCCCCAACACAGGTGCGGGCATAAGCATGCCCGGGACAGGACTGAGCATCATCTTCAGTTTGTCGTTCCAATTTTTCGGAAAATAAGAAACTTATAACTATAAATTATCACGTTTATGCTGTTTGGATAGATTTAACCTATATATATATAAATAAATAAATCAATCAAATGTATGTTTTATTGATTCATGATATTTTCCTCACTTACAATGTAGCCTTTTTTTATTATATTATTATATATTTTATTTTATTTCTTATTTTTATTACTCATCCAATTTAGTTTCATTCTGTACTACTGCCTGAAAAATCTAACATTTAAAATTATTATTTTTGGGGTTTTTTTAAGTTTTTTTTATTTAAAGATCTTTTTGAGGTTTGTTGTTTTGGTTTATTTTAGTCATTGCAGTTTTAAAGCTGTTTTGGGTGAGAAATTTATTTTTTTTAAAAATTAATTGCCATTTAAAATGCCATTTTTCTTGCATATTTTTCCCAAAATAAAATTCTGCCGTTGTTTTTATTTTTGGTTGCTTTTCATTTCTTATTATCTTCAGTCTGTCCTTCTGTGCAGCTAAACGGATGTTCAGTCCCGGCGGCTCAGGGCTCGTCTAATAATTCCCAGCGTTATGTAAACGGCATGACTGGCGTGGATTTATAGATCAGTGGCTGCGGAGGGTTTAGCGAGACGTGATCTGAACCCGTACCGTCCTTCTCGATGTTCAACCGCGTGCAAACTTATAAACCGTGACTGGTTTTGATCTCCAGAAGCACCTCGAAATAGAAATTCTTTCACTCTGTGCTTCCCTTACACCCGGAAATGCAGACTGCTTTAACGTAAACGCTTCGTTATTAAATTAACCTTGAAGTCCATTCACTCCCTGAGATCTTCAAAAAGTCCCTCTCAGCGTTCCACATGGATGGAGCTCCTGGTCCCTCTGTAAGATCTAGGCTACACCCACGGACCTGAAGCCACTCTGAGAAGCTTTAATGAGTAGAGCAGGATCCCGGAGTCTTATTAAGCCATCTGCCGTATCGTTTGGCTCTCTGTGGAGCTTCAGTCATTGCCAGGTTCTGAAAATAAAAATTTGGCTTCGTTTCGGGAGGCTTTTCGTTGGACTTTCTCCCAGATTATCCTCAGTTTGTTCATTAGGATGTGAGTCGACACTTTCCTCAGCTCAAGCGAATAATAATGCGAAGTGCCGGAGCCTACCGCCGGAGACTGATTAGCGGCGCAGCCAGGTACAGGCCGCAACGCAGTTAATTAAAGGTACAGTAAGTAAGAATTACCTCGGAGATTCCGTTAGTTCTCTTTAGGATGAATAATAGGAACGGCGTCCCATTACTACACCCGTAGGGAGGAGCAGCCGGTGAAGGAAACCTTTTCTTGAAGACGTTTCATCTCATTCGTCTTGGATCCTGTGGGGAATCCCGGGTATTTATTCTCTAGTGTCGTTATCACCTTGGAGCGAATCCTAAAAATCTTTGGCCCGCTCTGTAAACACTGTGGCTCGTTATAGGGGTTAGACTCCCCCTGATTAATGACTGTCTTTCTAATTGGACAAAGGTGGCCTCCCTTACTTCTATTTCCTTTTTACCCAGTTACTTCCCTTATAGAACCTTTAACCCTTTACTTTGTCTATAGGAACTTTCCCCATAGGTTTTTTAACTGTGTACTTTACTTATAGAACCTTTAACCCTTTACTTTGTCTATAGGAACTTTCCCCATAGGTTATTTAACTGTGTACTTTACTTATAGAACCTTTAACCCTTTACTTTGTCCATGGGAATTTTACCTATAGAACCTTTAACCCTTTACTTTGTCCATAGGAACTTTCCCCATAGGTTATTTAACTGTGTACTTTACTTATAGAACCTTTAACCCTTTACTTTGTCCATTGGAACTTTACCTATAGGTTCTTTAACTGTGTACTTTACCTATAAAACCTTTAAGCCTTCACTTTGTCCATAGGAACTTTACTTATAAGACTATTTGCATCACCTGTGGGAACTTTACCTGTAGGACCTTAAGTTACAAGTTAAAGTTAACTTACAGTATAGGACCTTTAACTGTTTACTTCACGTATAGGAAAGTCACTTATAGAATCTTTACCCATTTACTTCACTTATAGGACCTTTAACCCTTTACTTTGTCCATAGGAACTTTACTTATAAGACTATTTGCATCACCTGTAGGAACTTTACCTATGGGACCTTAAATTATTTACTTCACCTATAGGAAAGTCACTTATACTAACCATATCTTTAACCATTTATTTCATTAATAGGACCTTTAATAATTTACGTCACCTATAGGAACTTAACACATATGACCTTTAACCCTTTACTTTCTCCATAGGTACTTTACTTATTGCACCTATATCCATTTCTTCACTTATAGGACCTTTAATTATTTACTTAATCTTTAGGAACTTTAACCCTTTACTATACTTATTGCACCTATAACCATTTTTTCACTTATAGGACCTTTAATTATTTACTTAACCTATAGGAAAGTCACTTAAACTTTATATATCTTTAACCATTTATTTCACTTATAGGACCTTTAATTATTAACTTCACCCATGGAAACTTTACCCATAGGACCTTTAAACGGTTACTTAAAGGCACTGCTGGGCCATGTACCCAGATCCCCGCCGTGGTTAGTGTATTAGACCGCTGTGCCACCCGAGTGCCTTTTTAAGATTTGTTTACACAGTTTGAGGTAATTGTATTCCAGAGATCTGCAATTCCAAACAACACTTAGCTGATTTGCAAGAGAAATATGCGGCTTATATCCTTTGTTCTGTGTGTGTGTGTGTGTGTGTGTGTATGTAAACCCATCTCATATCTATGCATGATTTTTTTGTTTACCCCAGTCCATACCTCCTCCTCAATAAGCGTCTGTTGTCAGCGCGCCGGTCTATTAGGGATAGCCGTCGTCTGCTGCTGTCACTTGAAACCTGTTAGTGCATCGGCTTCTGTTTTGCTTCACCTCAAACACTTTGTGAGCAGCCGAATACACGATGTCTGTGTGTGTGCACTGGGAACGGGAGCCATGAAAGATGAATTATTTACCCCACTATCGTGCAGCGCCAGGGGGAAGAGAGAGCGCAGTCGCCGAAATGCAGAGGCATTAAACTCGCAGAACCTCATCTGTAATACATTTGAGTGCGAAAGTAAAGAAATAAAGAAATAAATAAAAACACGCGCACAAACCTGAGGCCAATTTTTCTTTTCTTTTACACTGAATTGAATATTAAGTGACAATTGATGCATCTTTGCTGCTCTTAGATTGTTTTCCCCGGGGTTTTTAAAAGCGTGAAAAAAAAGGCACTCGTTTTGGGACGTCTTGCTGATGTCCTGAAGCAGTATAGCCCATCCTGAGCGATTCATCCAGCACCTCCTTGGCTTGCTGTACGGCGTGAGCCTGGAGCAGTTGTAAATCTGGATAAGGACGTCTCCTAAACGTCGTAAATAGACACATTTGTGCACCTTAACGTGACCTGGTGGATCATCTGAGAATGCCCAAAAAAATGCGTAATAAATTTGATTCTTGAATCATTTCTGGATTTCTGGAGTATTAGACCAGGAGATCAGACCCAGGCAGATGACGGGGAAACTTTGATCCAGATGATATTACATTGTATTTTCATCTCGGTCCCCAAACCCCTAAGCCCAGCACGGCAGGATTATTACAGTAGCGTGCAATCTTTTGTGGGCGACGAGTAATTTGTAATAACGTAACGCTCGTAAATATAAAACAGACGCCTCGTGGGTTTCTGGGGTGGGAAAAGATGAAGCCACAGATTCTGAAATAACGGCATAAACATCATGACGGACTAAAAACACAGGGAGAACATCGAGCAAAAAAATGTAACATCAAGTCAAGTCAGATTTATTCTATAGGGCTTTTTATAACGGAGCATCGTCTCAAAGCAGCTTTATAATCTTATAGGATCTTAAAAGGCCAATCCCAAATTGAGCAAGCCTAGGGCGACAGTGGCAAGGAAAAACTCCCTAAATGTAGAAGGAAGAAACCTTGGGAGGACCAAGACTCAAAAAGGGACCCGACCTCCATGGGTGGCCTAGATGTTAATTGAAAAATTGGTAGGTTTAGCACTGGCAGCTTAACGGTTAAGACTTAAAGCCACAGCCTACCTGTTAACAGTCTAATACCTAAACTGCCATCTCTGTTGCTCCATCCAAGCAATTCGTACCGTGACTTCATCCTATGCATAAACCATTATATTTGTTGTTTTAGCAATGGTATAATGACCATATATAATGCAGTGTAGACAACCGGACCCAAAAAATGTCAAGCTTGGATTCGTCACTCCATAATACTTGACCTAAATTCCAGTATTTCTGAGCTTTTGCATTGATTAGTCTTCTTACCCTGTTCCCCATCCGAAGAAAAGTTGGGTCTTGGTTGCTATTTTACCAAAAACCACAGTTGCTTAAGCTTCTTTGGTCTGTTAAAGGGTAGATGAAGTTACCAGATGCTGAGAAGGTCAGTAAATACTCTCCAATACAGCCTACAGAAGATGTTTTTAATGCTGCTAACAATTTTCTGGTTATATTTAATTCGGAGACAAATAAATAATTATATATGGTCAGTACACACTTGCTATAGCAATGGTATATCTAATCTTATGAAGACTTTTGCACAGCATTTTATATTCTTGCATATAGTGTGCATGGTTACACTACTGATTATAACAAGAAACTGTAATTTGTAAATATTGGGATGGTGAAACTGGTCATACTGTGAGCATCTTTTCTCTGATAGCAACCATGAACGTGTATGCCACTGCTGATGTAGCTAATAACTGGGTTAGGATTCCTGCCTGCTGCCCGTAGTCTCCCAGAGGTTTTCAGCTATGGCATTGAGCACAGATGTCTGGAAAATCTGGAGATTGAAAATTTAATCATTTTGGAACCTTAGCCCTAAACACCAGGAGACACGCACATGAGCCCCTCCCCATTCTCCCTTGATGAACACAAAGGGGAGGCTGCTAACTGATGGTATAAGCACTTACACACAAACGCAGGTATCAAACCACATGGTCTAAATGTGAGGTGGCAATGTTTCCAACAAATCCATTAGCTTAATCCTTCCTGGTAAAACAGGCATTTAATAAACAAACACAGAATGGGGGCAGGACTACTAATAGACCCATGATTTACTGCCCCAAACACATTCTTTTGCATTTATTCGTTGAGCAAGAGCTTACATTAGGAGATGCCCCATACGTTATGGATGTAGTGGCTAAAGATTAGGTTGGAGTATTCCTTTAAAAATGTCCATAGCTTAGATTAAACGCGTGCATCAGTTACACACACGGCTGTGAGTTCAATCAGTCCAGCGACTACATATTAAATTAATGGTTGCAGAGGGACGATAAAGCAGAACTATGTGAAAAGCAGCAAATCAGTTCAAATCCCCAGCATGTAAACATTCTACCTACATTCCCTGGTTGTTATTTTCTGACTTGATTGCCAAGCCAAATGAAAAGCAGAGCAGCAGCTCCCAGTGGCTGAAGCTGTCTGTCACTATTGGCACGGTACGTCATGAGCTTATGAGGCAGTAGAGGAATGGAGATCCTCGCTGATGACTCAGCCTCTCTGCACATACAACAGGCTGGACGAGCTTTGTGTAAGACCACAAGGAGAGTTAAGGGGCTGTGGCATATCTTTGTGGATATCCATATGTAAGTAGCACTACTGTTTCGAAAGATCTCAGCTTTAGTTGTCTCCCAACCTTATTGTAGTGCAATCCAGAATAAAAAGTTCTCTAAGAGGGACCAGACAGTATTGGTAAATCCCTGTAACCTCTGTCAGACCAGACGCGATGCTACATTTTCTAAAAGACAATGTCTATACAAAAATAACACAGGAAGAAAAAACAAGCAAGGAATTGTCACTGTACCAGTGGCCTCTCAACAGTGACGAAGATGGTACAGTGAGTACAGAGCGATCTTCCATGTGGTTCACTGTCGTCATGGAATTCCACTGTCTAGATACTCAAGAATTGGGCAGAACCAACTAAGAGCACAGGTCTAAGCTTACTTTCCTTCCATTGACTGACGCTGGAGGTGTTGGTTCACTAGGTGTATGAAGGTGTAAATTCTGAGTCTATGCTTCACAAGAAAAATACTTTCCCCCAATCAATTATCTGATATTTTTCTCAAGCCAGCAAAAGGTCAAAGTGTCTTTACATCTAGATTGCATCAAGAAAACAATACACAATAGGAAAGGAGGTGAAAAAAAACAGAAACCACTATGAAGTGACACCACTTTCCGTAATGTGTTAATCATTAGGCATGACATTTGTCCAATATCATGATGCGGATCAGGCAATTTTCTGAGTAACTGGTACAGTAATCGAGGGTTCACAAACTTTCTTCCAACTCCTAACCTGAATGTGGCGTTTTGTGCATCAACCTATAACCTCTTAATACAAAATCAAGTTGCAGCCAAGAATAAACAGCTTTACTCATCCTTGTCTGGATTTATGACTCACCCCCCCCCCCCCCCCCCCCCCCCCCCCCCCCCCCCCCCCCCCCCCCCGAGGGCACCAAATGACAAGAGGCAACATGGTTTGGACAGGAAGCTCTTCTCAAGGCCACAATGGCCTCATGTGTTCTGTACAGGTGGGAGAGCAGTCAGGCACACTGTGTGTGTTGAGATGAATAGAATAAAATAGACAAAATTATGACCAGTGGGAAGGTTTGAAATAGACAGAGTAGCGCTCAGCTTCTATGAAACAGTGTGGATAAGTAAACTTTGATCCTGCAACCTATTACCAGAGGACTGAACTCCCACAGCCTCTCGCAGCATTGTCACATTTCTCCATGACCAAACATTCAAGGTATGAGGTTAAAAGAAACGATATAAACCTAAGTCTGCACCAAGGTGGGACAGCATTCAGGTTTAGGTCTTCTACTAGGCACTGCACAGATTATTCTAAGAGAGTGATCATCCCCCTGCCAGTGCATCAGCAGTCTCTGTCTGCCAGACCCTGGTGGATGGATCCAGGGAATCCAGTTGGCTTGTTCTTCTGTGAAGGTTCATTGTTGCTGCAAGTGTGCTGCTTGCTGTTGTGAAGGAGGTTGGCCTGTGGACATCCACCCTTGGTGTAGTGATTTTATATGTAGAGGAGAAATATTGAGAGACTGGAGAACTGGGCAGGACTAAACAGGGTTAAGAAAACCCCTGACCAGCTTGTGCAGTTTCCATGTATTTTTGTCTTGTCTCATACATTTACGTCTTTTATCAGACGCCATTATCCAGAGCAACTTACAGTTAATACAGTCTTACAATCCAAGCAATTGTGAGTTCAGGGCCTTGCTCAGGGACTCTAACTGTGGCAGAGGTGGGATTTGAACCCTGGACCTTTTGGTCCATAGTCCAGTACCTTAACCACCAGGCCACCACAGTCCCTTATATGTTAACAATATAAACTAACTATAAGTCTGCTGAATCCCTGCTAAACATTAAGCAATGACTGGCATGTATTGTGTTTTAGACACTGGCATGCTGGTCACTAGATTGAGATGCCAGTCCACAGTACAATCATGCCATATGGGGGCAGTTAAGAGGACTGACCTACTGAACATAAGGTAAGAAATCAAATTCAGTATCTGTTTACGTTTCCTGTAGTAGTACTTATGACAGTAAGAACCCACAGAAACATTTAGGGAAGGTTTATTTTAAAACCATGTATGACACATGCACCTTGTATGCTAATGCTAACAGATTAGCTGGGCATTCATTTGCACAGTCGAACAGTCAGTACAAAGTTCTAGTGTTAGTTTGTTTAAACTGTGGTATAAAACAGTATTTTTGTAGTTAAGTGAAATACAGTCATAGTTTATTTGTTTACATTCTGACATGTAGTGACAAGGTTACAGATTACGTTAGCATCAGTCATGAGCTACATTAGCCAAGCTATCCTGACTACTGACTCAATCTCATGACTCAATTGATAGAGGAAAGTGGACATTTTGCTAAATTTTTTAAAGATATTTTAAGAACTGGGGTTATAACAAGTCCCTTTTTGGTGTATTAGCTTTATTAAACATTACGATAACATTTCAGTTTTACTCTCTGTTTGTGGTTTGTACAGTCTTGAGTCTGAACACTGTAGTGCCCTCGAAATGGCAGAATAAAATCCTTAATCGTTTTCTCCCCCTTTTAAAACAAAAGGTAAATGGAAAACACGTCTTTCCGTCCATTGAACATCTTTCATAAACCTCAATGTCTGTAACCTGCAATCTGACCGAAAGCTTTACAAAAATGATGGCATTTTCCTTCCCATGCCTGTTCGTGTCATTTTTCCCCCCATTTAATTTAATCCCACTTCTCACCCTGTTCCTTATACCGAGAAGCTGCCCTGGAGCCATAGCCGTACTTTCAGCTTAATTATTCGATTTCAAAGGAAATACACTCCAGCTTCTGCATTCTTGCATTAATAATGCATTCGTAGTCTGGAAGCTTATGTCACTGCTGCAATGTGACTGGTCATACGTCCGTCTGCGCCCAGGCTCCAGCTGTGCGGTGATTATGAGCGTCTGGCTGCACGCAGTTCGGCGCCTTTTCCCATCTCGTTCTGGTTTATTCAACAACGCTCCTGAAATCAGTATGCACAGCCACGTGCGGCCGTCTGTCCTGCATACCGAGCAGGCGTTCATACCTTACACGCTCCGAGTACTACGCACGTTCAGGAATTAATCCCGGGTGTCATTCAATCACGAGGCAAGGTTACACGCATGACCTTTGTTACAAGAGGTCTGTTTTTAGGAGTCCCAGAAATGACATGCCGTCTGCACTGATATTACGCACGTGAAGGGCAAAGCAGTGCATGATGCACTGGGGATGTAGAGGCTCGGGTTCAAATCTAGGCTGCGTAAATCAGTGCATTACAGTTTGTTTGTACAGAGGCGAAATTTGACTGCTTTATTGACCTGGCTTGTTTAAATACGTGCCAGGTTTAATCCACACCATAAATAAGAAAACTGACTGTGCACGGTTTAAAGCATCCATAACCCTCTGCAGTGCTACCTGACACACATGCGGCTCCTCTAGGCTGTGCGTGCGCACCAAATCTGGTTTGTCCCGATTGGTGAACCCTACACGGGCACAGCAGGGGTCGTAGGTATTGCTTTGTTAAATAATAGAGAACTGTGCCACGTGTCACTCAATGACAGCTTGACCTTAAAAAATGCTGCTCGTCAATAAAGTAGGATTTTAGGAACGCACCCTTGGTGCAAGGAAAGACTCCCAAGCTCGAGCGCCACTCATGTGATGACAGGACCGAGTGCTGTGCATGTAGGAAACAAGCTGAAAACTCACCTAACTTTTGCTGCCACCGATGAGATGGCATCATTCCTCAGATTCCTCCTCTTGGACACGGCAGTTCCCATGCTGGCATGGAAACAACGGCGTGCAAAAAGCAGCTCATTCCAAAACGGTCACGACACAGAGGGAAGGACAGAAAAAAGAATAGCTTAGCTGGGATCAAAGGCAAGTCCCCGTCCTACAAAACGTCGAAACGGAAGGAAAACGCGAGCCTCGGTGAGAAGGAAGAGCAGCCGCCGCGCTCGCGTCCCTCCTGCAGCACGCAGCTCTGCCAACTAGTAGAATGAAGAAACGCGCTCGTCAAAAGCCACGCCCCCTTTTCTGCCTCCCATTCAGACAGGTAGAAGAAGGCGTGGTTGTGTCCTGACGGAAAGAGTGGGCGTGTCCATAGAAAGTGCCATAGATGGCTGCTTTTCCATGCGCTAAACGTTCATCTACATGCATTGTGCGTCCTGTCATTAGGTCTTACGCAAAAGTCTGGAACACCGTATCAAATTTGTCTTTTATCTTTCATTCATCCAATAACTACATCCAATAATCCCACCTCTGCCACAGTTGGGTCCCAGAGCAAGGCCCTTAACCCACAATTGCTTGGATTGTAAGACTATTAATTGTACGTCGCTCTGGATAAGGGCATCTGCTAAATGACATAAACCTAAATGTATCGTTGCATGTAGTATTATTATAAAATACCCATAATGTCTATATTTCTGTAGCTATATTTCTGAATGCTACGCTTCTATGGTAATGCCCGGTCAGTGTTCATGTGCTGACGTTAAATGGCGTTTACCTGAATATCAGCCCTTATGCAAGTACGTTCCTGTGTATTGTGAATAAAACATTCCTCATGTTGCACCTGAAGAGTAATGAGCACCAGTCGATAAAAAAGGGAAGAGAAGAGGCTAAAGGTTTTTGTATCGACAGCTTTGTGTAACCTTTTAATAAAAACATGCAGCATTTAAGTCCTCCTTCGGAAGTTTATGTAGACCTATGGTAGAATTAAACAAGACATTATCCAATGCCATGGGATAAAAGATATGCTTTTATCCGGTCCAACCCCACTGTCCATTGATTATAACTTCATCCATGATAAAGCTGGCTGGTACGTCGTTTAGATGTGGGAACTTGCAGGACAGACGATTGATTTTTAGAAATACTAGGAGCTGTTTGTCTGTAGTCTTTTACAACGAAGCACAGATTAAAGCAGTGCCTTAAAGAACTGTACCTTACTATGGAAGCTGTTTTCAGGTATGTTAATAAAATGCCATTCCAATGAGTCAGAGCTATCTGCAGTAGGAGTGTGCCATACCGTATCGTTCGCGAAAATACTGGTATATTTTTTTTAGACAATATACAACATTCCTATCGTGATATTCCGGCATCTTCACGTAAAGACGTAATGGATTTACACAGAGTATGGAGGACATCCGTTACGTGACTCATAGGCAGAGTAACATACATGACAGAAAGTGGGTTGTGTGGAGGTGGAGATTGTCCCAAAAAGGGGAGCGACTTCAGTAGTGTGCAGGTGGTTTTGTTAAAAAATATCAGATTACAACAACTACAGTGATACGTAAGCTATGCAAATAAGTATGTAAGAAACATCTAATCTGTTTCACCACCTCAAGCAGAAGCACGGAGCTGAGTACGAGGAAAGTCAAAAATGCCGTGAGGTCAGGTATTTTATAGTATAAAATATATTTTGTTGCAATTGTATGTTGTTGAAATATATATCCAAATATGTTGTTATTGCAAAAGTACCCTAAAATATAATGATATTATTTTAGGGACTTATCGCCCACCCCTAGTCTGCAGTATTTCAGTATACTCACCCAAGTTTAAGAAGCTGCAATCAGTTTGGATGCTTTCTTTTTTCGACTCGTCACTGTTTTGGTGGTTTCAAATACTGAATACAGTCAAGACACTCATATCTAATGTTGTATATGGCATTATATACACAATATAATCATAATAGGTTTTAATCATGTTTATGTTTTCACAGTCAGGGTCGCAGGGCTCTGGCATCTCTCTCACAGAGCACAGGGTACAAGTGTTTGCATGTCCAGGATGGGATTCAAGTCCATTGCATGTTTAGCCAGGGAGCCCTGTAGTAGCTAGTGATAAATGGGGCACTAAACCTGTCACTATGTTCATGAAACTGCTGAAAACAGTGGTCCTAGTTGTGTATCAAACTAGTGTAGTCATGCGATGCAAGCAAACAAAGCCTTGTTAAGTTACAGCATTTCTAATGTTTCTAAATTTAAATACTTGCTGCTAATGTGAGCCCAAAAGAGAAGCTATTGCAGCACAGAGCCAAAATCAGTTGTAACTGCTTAGTCTAAAGTCTAATACTACCATGGTGAATCAAATGAGTCGGGACCGATCTGGAAATGCACTTAATAATCTTACATAATAACTGCAGAGCATCAGATTATGTCTGTAATCTCATCAACAAGTAAAGATGCACTAGTGTAATCAGATTATGGGAAACTTTTGAGTTTACATGACTCCTTGAATCGCAATAATTGAATTCCTACATTGCAAACAGTCAGTAATATCTCAGAAGGCTGTGACCTAAACCTCAAACTTAGTTAATAAAATCCTTCATTTTCTCAGCTTTTAATTCTGTGTTGTTTTTAATCCCAGGGTTGCCAGATCATGTGAGGAAAATAAGCCACAGGTCCAAGCCTAAAAATAACTCTCTTGAATAAGCGGACCTGGCATTTGTGTGCATTTGTGCTGACTGAAATATGACTAATTGGATACATGCGCTGAGAAATCTCATTACTTAGATATAATCCAGCTTTCTTTATTGGATTTCGTGCTTCAGTTTTTAAACCATTATCCAATCTAAGAAATCAGGCTATGCTGTTTAACTGACCACTAGAATAATGAGATAATTGCATAAATCCTATTGATGGTCGGATTATTAAGTGCATGTAAACATAAGGGTCAGCAATAGGGTAAAATATTATATTACAGTAATGAAAGACATTCACACTAGTGCATGTAAACACATTTATTAAATCCAGATCACAATAATTAAAGACATTTTCACAATATAAAGTATATACTACGATATATGTGATGTATGGATCTTAAATACTACTATTCAAATATTATCCCATACTTAGCAAAGTGATTTATATTCAAAATGTGCTGCATTTCATACAATTAAACATGACTATATAAACTATTTCTTTTGAAGCCAGTTGGGCAGTGTTCTTTAAGCACTGACGGTATTCTCAACATTAATACATTCTCAACAGAGAAAACATCATTTATCTGTATATGGTCTTATATCGTATTTCCCAACTCTATGTAAAGTTCCAGGGTTCAAATCCTACCTCTGCTGAGTTACCATTGTTGGGTCCGTGAGCAAGGCATATTTCATTAGCACGTCACTGTCACTTTGTTCTAGTAAATAATCACCAAATCTCCAGTCGTCCCCCTCCCTTCCCCCTCAGATCCCTCAGTGTGAGTGAAAGGTTAAAGTGAAAGAGGTCAGGGCGAAGGACTGCTCTGTGCCTCTTTATGACTGAGGTGTTTAGTGGGAATGCACACTGTGCATTTCAACTTTACCCAGCTGCTGAGGCTCAGAGATAATGGATTAAGCTTACGTGATTTCCTCTCAGGAGCACCAAAAAGCACTATAGAGAAGCTACAATGGGTGCTGTGGATGCCCTGATAGGTTTCTTTAAAAGTATAGACAGCATTTCATGGCATGTCCTGTTCCTCTGCTATGAGCAGCTTAATGGCCACCACTGAAATGAATTATACGAACGTTTGGACACCCCCAGTAAAATAACATCCTGGTTCAATATGAAATAAATATAACTTTTGTGTGGAAAAGTTTGAATATGACATGCTTTTGCTCATTTTAATGGAGAAACAAATAGGACAAATGCCCTAGAAGCAGCAAGTTGCCAGGTCTGCTTAATCTAAACAACTTTGGCTTATTTTTCTATGAAGTCAAATTCTGGCACATTTGTTTGCACAAGTTTGCAGGTTTTTGTGCCTTGTTTCTAAAGTGTGCTTTCTTATTTGGGTTTGCGCTCTGATCCTTTCTCTCTCAGTCTTCAGTGTTCCTGCAAATATGGACTGTGGTAGCCTAGTGGTTAAGGTACTGGACTCTGGACCAGAAGGTCCAGGGTTCAAGTCCCGCCGCTGCCACAGTTGGGTCCTTAAGCAAGGCCCTTAACCCACCATTGCTTGGATTGTAAGACTGTATCAGTTGTAAGTAGCTCTATATAAGGGAGTCTGCTAAATGCTGGAAATGTAAATATACATAATTTTTTTACTGATCAAGTTTCCACACCCTGATATTGTAGTATTTCTGTGCTAAAAACAACAATAAGCAAAAACTCACGGAACGTATTTATCTAACACATTTGTATACTGTTTATGTGTAAAATCTTTATATTTTTTTGTAAAAAAGTTTAGTGACTCAAAGTCAGTGTATGAGGTAAGACTCCAGGCCACCTGATCATTAATTTACAGATCAATAATGAGCAGTAAGTGGAGCAAATTCATGCATGGACTCTCGCATTAGGAGCATTGTTCCTGATCATGATCATTTAGGGGGATGTATATGGCACTCAGGAGATGTGGTGGGGACAGCAGGCTATTTCAGACCAGCGCTGAAACAATAAGAGCACACAGAGCATCTGCTGTGATAGCAGGCTGTAAACAAACTCAATACCACATCAGCGGTACACTGAACTAGTCGTGTGTGAGGTATTTAAGTTTAAAATTGATTTCTGTTCGATCAATACGATCAGCTTAGCGTGGACAAAACAAATGGTTGGGTGTAAAGTGTCAGATGGAATCAAACCTGCTGCGACATTTAGCATATGCTTTGCTACCGTTGCACTAGTGCAATGTTTTTGGCTTTATAAAGCAGTAAATAATGTTCAGTATGCTCAGTAAAGGTAAGAGTGCCTAATTCTGTTCAGGTATTGACTGTGATTCAAGAACTTAAACAACATTTTTTCTTATGAATGGAAACAATCAGCGATGAGGAAAAAAAAAATTTAAACGGGAGATGACCAGTATTCACACTCCAAACGATACGACCTACATAACTGTACAAATGTCTTAGGCCACCATTAGAAAGGTATTACCTGTACCATTGCAATTATTTCTGTGTCTTTATCAGAAAACAACACGAGAATACAGAAAATGCGTATGCAGTTTAAAAAATTGAAAAAATAACTAAGAAAAACCTGATTCTATAAGCTAAAGGAGCAATATTTAGTTTGTATCTAGCAGCCTAATTGACTCTTCTACAGTTTAAAGAAGCTTGTTCACTAAAGGTCCATATTGGAATCGAAGCAGCCAAGAAACCACTTTTCTGCAATGAGAACGGGGTGAAAAGGCTAGGATGTGCTAAGGATCGGAAAGTTTGGAATGAAGATCGGTGGAAAAGCGGAATTTGAACTAATGAATACATGTTTTTGGGTTTAGTAAATCAGCACACTATATTATGGTCTTTGATCATTGCTGAAACAACAAATCTTTGGTTGGCCTAAGACTTTTGTTAGAAGGGCCAAGATTTGTTTTGCACACTAAATTGATGTAAAACGTGTGAAACATCATGTAGTGTAAATGTTACCATGGCAACAAAATAAATCCTGTTGGTCTGTAACAAAAGGCTCAGCATGTTACCGAGTTTTCAATATATGAAAATGTCAGGCTCACGAAACCATACTTACATCTTGCAAAGGGGGAGGAGTTAGAATTCACTTCCTGCGTCATTCTTACATATGCACTGCTCACAAAAATCAGGGGGTATTTCATTATTTCATTTGGAAATATCCCCTCATTTTTGTAAGCAGTGTATTTTTGTTCAAACCCTCTGCGCATTTGCTCAGATATTGGATTTAGCAGATCTTTATTTAGATTAGTTCTGCAGCCTGTGTTGTTGATTATTTTAAAGTTCAGTTATTTCCTCACTAGAGCAGTTTTTCCCCCACTTGCAGCTTTGAAGTAGTAAAGCATTCGCTGTCACGTATTTGAACTTGCACAGTAAGTACTAGCCCAGTCAGACTGCAAATACAAATGGATACCAGGGGCGTCATCAGACCTGCTTTACTGGGGCTCGTTCCCCACTAAAATGACGCTCTGCCCCACCGAAACCACAGCGGTAAAAAGTAGATTTTGTTGACTGATCAGCACTACAGGGCACACCATGCAACGTCATTACAGGCACTACTTTTCCCTTAATGCCCCAGCATCTTTGCTTGAATGTGTAACGGTTTCTATTAAAACCAGTTTCTTTCTTTCTTTCTTTTAAAATTGTATTTATTTATTATTATTGTGCGTTGAGTAATACCAAAGCTTCAAAATTACAAATGTTCAAAAGAAAATCAGTTACGTTGGTGGTAAGGTAATGATATCTCAAAGCTGTTATGACCACTTATAGGCATGTTACCTACCAAAAGTACGTATTAGACCACAAAAGCAAAAGCATTAATTACTTTATCATAAATAATATTAATGCAGTTCATACAATCTTTTTTCTTTATTTATGCCAGAGTAACACTTTAGTGTTAAATCACTAAATCTATTTAGTGTTTAACAGAATTATTTTTATTGCACAGTTGTGTATATGACTGAAGTAGAAAGGCACAGCTGTGCCCCTCAAAATTTTGTAAGTGCCCCAGTATGACAATGGACTAAAACGCGTGTGCTGGACACACAACATGATCTTTTTAATGGATACACTTACATATTACCTTTCTAAATTAAACAAACTAAGCACAAGATGTGAGATAACAAAAGTAACCATTGTGCTGTGTTCCTATCAATTGTGGGCAGCTTGTATTGTATTTTCATGTGGTTTCTAAATTGATTCAAAATTGTGGCATCTGTGTTATCTGGCCAGATCTGACTGACCATAGAAGACGAATGGACTAAAGGGACATATTGTGATATATCTGATCTAACTATTTAGGCCTGATTGGTCATATCTGATAATCAGATCTGACCAGCCATAGAAAATGAATGAGATAAAAAGGAAATGTAAATGATGTGATCATGTTTTCTTCTCTCTCACACTCATTTGTTTCTGTATGTAAGAGGCACAGCCTGGACTCCAACCATCGAGGTCCCTGTGGTGATGAGTTAGCATTCGGACCCGAGTGCCTATATGCCTGTACAATTTCTGTATTTTGTAACCTTAAAAATCATATTTATTTTCATTGTGATTATGATGGACTTATTACATAATGCTTATTAGTATTCACTGCATCCGAGTAAAATCAGATTTCAGAAACACACATTTGAGAGGACTACATAAATAAGTGTTCAATTATAAGACCAAATATGGTAATGTAATACTTGCATGACAAGTGAAAAGTAATTTGTGCTCTCCATCTGCTCTTGGGATGGCAAATTTATATACTGTGTTTAATTTCCTATCAGGTTCAGCTTCTTAGAGCAGTAATTCAGTAAATGAATCTCTCACGTCTTTCTGCATTACCTAGTAAGGGAGATGGAAATAAATCCAAAATAGTGTGTAGTCTACAACATTGTCACTCGCATTTCTTCTCTACCAGTAAGTATAATAGACTCTGCATTAGTAATGCGACAAATTTGTCATGAATTATTTTTACGATATAGTTACCTAATGCAGTTATGCACCTTTTAACGACCATCCAACCAACATGTAACTGTATGTAACTGTCCTATTGTAAGTAGTACTCATTTGTTTGTCTTCCAATAAATACCTGCATATTCTTTACCTATAGTTATTTAAAATGGTTCACAGTCACTCGTCAAGTCTCTCTTTCATCAGACTGATGTTCCATGTTGTTCGTAATAGTATCGACTATCTATGCGTTTTTGTTTTTCATAAACAAAAATCAGTCATTTCTATCAATAATTAAATGACTCATGTTTTCAGCTATATCTCAGACTCATTTACATATCGTTTGCACACAGCTTTTCTGTGAAAATACTTTTATATATATATATATATATATATATATATATATATATACTACAGTAGCATTAAGAGATTAAGAACATTGGTAATGTTTAGTCAACGTCCATTTTTTACAGAATGTAAAGAGGTCGTTAAATTTTGTTGAAGTGATGAGTGAAATCTTATGAAAATGTAAGATTCAATTTTGACCCTGCTTTGTCCTGGTCAGGGACGCAGGATGCAAGTTGAGCACAGGAGCTATAACTGGACCACTCGACCTTCGCATTGCATACCCAGCCCAGGGTTCGAACCCAGATCCTAAAGAACTGATGCTTCCAACAGCTGGCAGTAAGCCAGAGGAGCTGCTGTGTGAAATGGTGGTTAAAATTTTCTCCTTGACCTTTTCTTTATGACTTCTCCCTGACATCTTTACAAGCTTAATCCAGCACTCAAGGTCATGTCGGACTGTTCTTGGCAAGCCTTGTCAGAATATGACGAGCGGGACACACAGAGTTTAAAGTGCTGCAGTTGGCACTGGCTTTCCTGCACTCGGCTGAATAGTTTTAATTACACTGCACCTCAATTAATTCCCTTTCACACTCATGTGCGTAAGTTTGGTGCGTGTATGCACACACGCATATTCACGAGGCTTTCGCATGATGCTAGTGTGAATGCCAGTAAACACAGCTGGTAGGCAGGAGCACCTCTGCATGCTGAAGTTAGTAAGCAGACGAGCGACACTAAATACTCTTTGGGGCACCATTTTAAAGTGCAGGGCTTACAGAACGATGGGCACTGTGCCTGTGTATGAGCCTGCTCATTGTTTCACGCACCTGCTCCAGCACTTCTGAATTTGAAAGTAGTGTGAATCAGCCGGTGGCTTCATATATGTGCATCGATTCCAGATTCCGATTCACGCCAAGTTTGATAACCTGCTAAAATCTCCTTTTACATAGTCACCAAACATAAAGCTACATGCATACATGTAATGCCATTTTGTGTAAACAGAGCAACGAGATACACAGCCTGTCCTGTCGGTCTGTAGAGATGGTTCTGCAGGTAACCAGCATTCATAGTGAACGGAGAAGAAGCTGGAATTCACAGAAACCTCTGTTGCTCAAATACTTGTTTGAGTGGATCACTTTTCTAAACTTTCTTGCCTCCATTCTGCTGACTACATGTATATGCAGGTTATTGTCAGATTTTTTTCAGATTTATTCCTATAGCCCTTTTTACAATGGAGCATTGTCTCCAAGCAACTTTACAATTGTAGATCATCTTCTAATATCATGTTGGCATGTCGACCCCAGCCAAGCAGAGGAAGGAGAGAGTTTAGTGCCCTCTGGGTGGCACCTGAATGGTGGCTCTGGAGATGATGAAAGAAACACCTTGAATGGAGCTGAAGTGCAACTGGTACACAAGCTTGGAGAGAAAAGAGAAAATGTAGTTAGTTATTATTAAGAGAACTATTAAGAGTCTATTACAACCACTGAAGGCGTTATGCGCTTTAAACCATAACATTGATTGAAATGGACTTTGCTGAGATTAGTATATAAGTATAGTCACAAGTATTAGTACATAGTTAAGTCTTTTAGGTCTACTGTAATGTAAATATAAATAGTATGTTAATAGAATATTGCAAAAGTGCATAACTGCATCACAAATACTACTGAAACCATGAGTGGAACTCCACCCAAAGCCTAAACTGTTAAACCTTCTTCAGAAATATGGATATTCACAATAAGTATAAAACGTGCAGTAATGTGCAGTTAAAGCTCTGTATAGGGGAAAGCTGTAACTTAAGAGGATGGTATCTTATGATGGAGATAATACTTTTGTTTGACAAAAGCAAAAAATGGATGAACAGTAATAAGAACAACAAGGAATATCTGCCAGATGAAACAGGGATTTAGTGAGTTTCTGTAAACAAGTTTATAGAGTTATACTTTAGGTTAGAGAGAATAAACAGGTGGTGATGAGACAAACAAAGAGGTACGACTTACAATAGGACAGGCATCTTTAATAGGTTTAAGACATAGACTTATGAACACCATTTCCAGCTTGTTACAAATAAGTAGAGGAAAGTTGGAACAGTCTCTAGTTCAGACGTGAGCTAATGAACGAGCGAGCTCACAACTGCTAAAGTAGTTACACATGTGCGTGCGCACATTTATTGACATTTTCACACACCTCTGTAAATGTGACGTGACAATAAACACGACTGATTAATTGAACGATTGACTCCCGCCTATAACTGACTGGTTGACCAGCTGGACCAGCAGTGCATACTGGATGGAATCTACTACATACAGGTTGGGGGGGGGTCATTTCGGGCTGCAGTATATGTCCTTGCAAAATATGGCTTATTTGATTTACGCCATTGGTTGACTTCAGGTTCGGCTAAATTAGAGAAATATCAGCTGATGGCCGATCGCATATTTGGACTGATTCATTGCAGGAACAATCCTTCTATCTCTACTTTTATTAGAACATGGTCATTAAAGTGAATGGACTTGGAAAGGATTTTTTGTACGCAAAAGTTGTTTCCGCCGGAGACTGGGTTTTCAGAACTCAAAACATTGTGTGTGATGCATTCTAACATGCCGGGAAAGGATGCACTGGATACATGTTCAAAATTAATCTGTTTAACAGATGAGATAAAAAATGACCCACCTCATTAAATATAATAGAATTTTCATTCAGGTCGGCCTAAATTGAATCATAAGTAGAAGTTTTCTTTTAACCCATGAAGGAGCTCCACCTGATTCCACTTGTTCAGTCAGTTGGACTTGATCTTCTTGCAGCTGATATAACACTGCTTGAATGAAATTAAAACCATTGTTAATATTGTTTCCAAACCCTTTTATGTTTCTCTGAAGGTTCTACAAACTCTACACAATCCAATCTTTCAGAAAGATTTTGTGGCCAAGTATTTGATGTGTTTTTCTAATAACACTGCTCAATTAAACCCACAAACTACACAATGTGAACCTGCAGGTGTACTCTATTGAATGTGAGTGGTTATGTAAATGGGATATTCCAATATTTTTATTTAAGCAAATCTCAGACTTCAGAAGAGCTATACTTCAGTGTAGTAATCAGGTTCAGTTTTTTATATTTGTCTGTATATATATATATGCAAAAAATGTTAGCAGAACACACTTCTCTTTATATATCACATACAGTATATATTTGCTGCAATGTGAACTTAAAGAAAGGTGGCATTATGTGCAAATTGCAAGCATTTAGTTTAATTCAGTTATACAGTTTACACTGCAAAAGTCAAACTTAAAATATCTAGAACGCTTCTGATCTATATTTCAGTTCCTTATTCGCTAGGCTACCACAGTCCGGTTTGATCTAAGAGCCTATGCTTAGCCAATTGTACAAGGGCAGGAACAACCCTGCACTGTGCCAATCCATCAAAGGGCACATAAACACACAGACTAGGGGCACCAATTAACCTAAAGCATGTCTTTGGACTTTGGGAGAAAACTGGAGTACCCTGAGTAAACCCACGCAGACATGGAGAGGTTATGCAGACTGCACACAGAAATGACTCAGACCACTCCACCAAGGATCGATCCCAGGACCTACTCACTGTGAGGCGACAGTACTGCCCATTGAGCCACCATGCAGCACATCCTAATTACTTACTTTTTATGTGGATATTTGTTATACTGTTTCTGTTACCTGCTGCTTTATTCACAGTAATAAATGACTATTATCTTATTGTTATCACAAAGCACTTCATCATTAGCTTTAAAATAGTGTTTTATTAATAAAGTGATTGTGTGTGTGCGAGCAAGATTGTTTCATGATTTAATGCCACTTCATGGGGAGGTCCAGAGCTTATCGTAGAGAACAGAGGGCACATGCCCTGTCCAGAAGGCACTGTCAGGATTCCACCATGTGGTGGGCTAGTAAATTTCTGCTGTGCCACCTGAGCTCCATAAATCTATTTATCAAGCAGAAAGGCACTCCAAATATATTGTTGCGGAGCTGAACAATACCAAATGCAATCATGTCAAATTAACATACTCTAATACTCTAGTAAACAACTATAACAACAATATGTAAAGTAAATAAATTCAAGACAATGTCTGCTAAGAGGACTGGTATTTTTTTTAGCAATTTCTGTTGTAGCGCTTTCTTGTGTTTATTGTTGATGCTTTTTGTTCATTATACATTAAAAACAAAAAGCACAAAAAGCACTCTTCTTTTTGCAAGTCTAAAATTACTTAATGTAGTACAAAGGGAAGAACAGCTTTTCAAGTTGGTCTTTTGGTGATGCTTGTATTTGACCGATTATAAGCCGTGTCCCTAAATATGATCACGGTCCTAGTCTAAAGAAATATCTTACTATTAGAGATTAATGAAATTGAAAAGAAACTAAACACTCACCTGGGCTTTGTGGTCAAAAATGTGGTGAAAGCATGTCGAGTTTTGGAAAGGTTCTGCACCTCATCAAAATTAGATGGTGACTGTTTTTTACTTCTTGTGATGTCGCATGTTTCAGTGTATCGTTACCAGCGCGATCACACCCAGACCTGAGCCATGAGCTGTTTTTCCACCTCGCTTAGCATGTTCAGTGTCATTACGACTTCACACATCTATAGCTTCTTTGTGTGTGTGTGTGTGTGTGTGTGTGTGTGTGTGTGTGTGTGTGTGTGTGTGTGTGTGTGTGTGTGTGTGTGT
>JAUZSU010146255.1:0-15017 GCA_034780255.1 Parotocinclus maculicauda | reverse complement strand
TAATAAAGTCAGGAGACTGAGGATGGTGTACTTTTCATCATAGGCCTTGTTGACTCTTCTCCAAATGTAGCGTTTATGGTTGTGGCCAAAAAGTTCAGTTTTAGTCTCATCACTCCAAATAATTTTGTTCCAGAAATGCTGAGGTTTGTCTCTGTGCTGTCTGACATATTGTAAGTTGGCTGCTTTGGCGTAATAATGGCTGTCTTCTGGTGACTCACCATGCAACCTCCTTATTGTGCATCTTAAAACAGCCACACCATTTCTTTTCAGAGAGTCCTGTATGTCAGCTAACGTTATTTGTGGGGGTTTTTTTGCATCCTGAACAATTTTCCTGGCAGTTATTGCTGAAATTTTTGTTGGTCTACCTGACCTTTTCTTGGTTTCAACAGAAACCCTCATTTTCCACTTAAAGTTTGAACACAGCTAATTGGCATTCTTAATTCCTTGGATATCTTTTAAGTTCAGCTATCTTCTCCCGAAGATCCTTTGATCATGCTTTTGCTTTCCCCATGACTCGTAATCCAACAACGTCAGTGGCAACACTTGATGAAACATGCAGGGGTCTGTCAGGAGCTCAAAAAACTCACTGAATTATTATACACACACACACACTAATTACAAACAAATAGATCACAGGTGAGGATGTTTACTTTTAGTAGCAATTTAAACATGTGTATGTCAATTTGTGTGTATGTTATAATGCCAGAATTTTCAGGGTATGTAAACTTTTGATCAGGGTGATTTGGTTAGTTTCTGTTGACATTATGATTTAAAAAGCGTAAATACAATTGTTTGCTAATAAATGGCTTCACCAAACCACTAACCATGAATAAAATAAGTTTTTGTATTATCATTCATATTCTCTTAATCATTTTTCTTAGGCAAAGAATATTTACTTTCAATTTAAATTATTTTTTTAAAGTTTTAATGCAAACGCATTATGTAACTTTTAAAATTTTGTTACATTTACAGATAACTTACTTTAGATCAACTCTTTATAATACTTTGGAATACAGGTAGTCATAATACACATCTAATACTGTAGAACAGTGTAACAGTGTTGAAGCAGTGTATCAGGGACCTATATATTGTAAATGTCTGCTGCATGTCACTCAGTATTTCTCCTTGGTAATGAAAAAAGCTGAAACTAAACTTCTATTGACCGGATAGCCTAAACCTAAGATAAGATAACCTATTTTTCGATGAATACATTACATGTGATACACAAATGCACGTGTATATACGATTAAATGTTTTACACAAATGAATTTTGAACCAGCAGAGATGTTTCAAGGAACAATACTCCCAACAGATGATGAATTAAAGTGATGAATTTCAGCATCCAATAATTGTTCATTTTAAACCTGTTAGCATGCGAGTTAACAAAGCAGGGATGTCTCTACATAAAACACCTACACCCATTTAATGTATCGTAATTCAAAAATATATGCATGCTTTTTAGCAGCTATGATACGCATTAAATGCTGACATCTGCAAATGTTTTTGTACAACCCCTAGGGAAAAAAATGTAAGAATCACCACACCACAAAAGATGTCAATTCTTGTCGAGTTGTCAACTGAACCAATGTAAAGGGTTATACAACTCCATTGAGCAAAAAATCAAGCACAACGTTTGGCAATATATGTTGGCTGTTCCCAGTCACCTGTATCTAAAGTTTGGTGCAAGCATAAATAAAAAAGAAACTTTATAAAAGGAAAACATACCAGTAGTCCAAATGAGATGTTAAAGCAGAACAGAAACCTCAATGGCAATTTGCCTTGAAAACTGCACTTGTAAAAATGCACTTTGAAATGAATTATCACCTGAATTACCATAATCATCGATATTCACTTTAGAAATTGATTTGTGAATGGTCTCGGAAGGTCATGTGAAGAGTCATGTACAAGTTGTCTACTACAAGAAGCACTATGAATAAAAACATTTAAGAAAAGCAAATAATAGTAAAGTATAAGAAAATAAATAAAAACTCTCACACAACAGAGACAAAGGTCAACCTTATGGAGAGCCATAACCACTCCATCTGAAAACGTTATAATAACCCAAAACACTCAGAAGATCATTACTCATAAAAGCAAATATGTACTATGAGGTTATAACAAAAAGATGCAGCTATTAACAGTGTTACAAACACACATTACAACAATATAAATCTCAAAATAACTGGGCCATTGCATGCCTACAAAATATCAGTGCTATAATAATTGATGTCATAAAGCACCGTTGTAAGTCGCTCTGAATAAGGGCGGCTGCTAAATACTGTAAATGTAAATATAATAAAAATGTTAAAGAAATCATAACAGACATATGGCTTCATGTGAATGCAAGCTTTCACTGTGGAGAAATGCATTATGCTGTCATTGACATACAAAGTAATTAACATTTTAGTTGTAAAGCTGAATAAAGCTCAGCCCTCTTGATCCCAAGATGCGCTTGCAAAGTTGTAGTATTACCACCCTTGTTGATAAACTGTTTTCTACACAGATGGCATATTAGCAATTAACACATATCAGTTCTCTCGGTTTTGTCTGACTGGAAACCAAAATATTACCAAACCAGCCTGCTAGCAGCCTTCTTTCATACAAGAGTTTCTTTATTTATTCATCAACCCAATGTTTTTTACCAGACACAAATTTTAATTTCATATAAATTATTACATTTTCAAGTGATGTTTAAACATATTTATAGTTAATTAGTTTATGATGTTGTCACACCATTATTTACCCCATGCCATTACGTCCCAGTCCAACAGTGCGTTGTGCAGATGGGCTGCCTTTTCTTTCATTCTCATGTGTTTTCTTGTGTTCATGTGATTTGTGTGTTTTACTGTGTTTCTATGTTCTGTGTTCCTGTTCAATGTGTATACATTTGGGGACCTGCCATAAGCGCTCAAGCAGTGAAAAGTTTTCTCAAAACATGAAAGAGATACATTTTTTTGTGAGCAGTATAGTTTTTATTCAAGCACAATAATAAAATAATTTTTGTAAGCAGTGTACTTGAGAGACACTCATCGGGATAAGCTTGATCTGTATTATAGTGATATTCGATAATATATTTTACGCACCCAAGGCTAGCCAGAAACTCATGTAGGCAGACATAGGCAGGGTTTGGACTGGGGCCTGAAACTCAGTACTAAAACCTAATACTCCATGCCATCAAAGTCAATACTAATTTGTTTAATTACCAATTATGTCAGTTGTCACATAAAGACGTTATGGGTTATTGTGTGCTGTCTAACAGAGCTACACTATATCGCCATAAATATTCACTCACCCATCCAATTCACTGACTTCAGGTGTTCCAATCAGTTCCATGACCACGTGTATTAAAACAAGGCCCTAATCATCCAGCCTGTTTTTACAAACACATGTAAAAGAATGGGTCGCTGTCAGGAGCTTAGTGAATTCCAGTGTGTACTGTGATAGGAATACACCTGTACAGCAAGTCAAGTCATGAAATTTCCTCCCTACTAAATATTCCACAGTCAACTGTCAGTAATATTATAAAAGTGACTTTGAATGACAGAAACTCAGCTGCAAAGCAATAGGCCACGTACAATGTCAAAGCTGGATGAGCAGATGCTGAGGTGCATAGTCCACAGAGGTCACAAACTTTCTGCAGTGTCAGTCATGGCTTGAGTCCTGAACTCAACTCATTAGAACACGTTTGAATTAGAGCAGAGACTGCAAGCCAGGTCTTCACGTCCAACATCAGTGTCTGACCTCACAAATGATCTTCTGAAATAATAGTCAAATAAACACACTCCAAAGCTGTAAAAGGGTGGGCCGACATCATGTTAAATCCTATGGATTAAGAATGGGATGCCAAACAAGGTCATATGCGTGGGAAGGCAGACGAGAGAATACTTTTGGCGAAAATTGTGTTTGTAATTGGCGAGAACATCATGGTGTTATCTGGTGGTCCTTTCACTAAAAATGATTCCTAATAGTACTGAAAGTCATATATTATTAATGTACTTGTATCACGATCAGGGACAAAGATTAGCACGTTAGCTATAAAACTGTGATGGAATAATTAAAATAATTAAGAAATGCATTACACTACACTATTCTTGTGGTTAATAAAAGAAACCCAAAATGCTGACGAGAAAAATATCATACTATGTCTAGTTTAGTGGACAACATTAAATATATAAATTATGGGATGTAAGGTAATAAGTAATGACTCCAGTAGGTCTTGTATTTCTGAATAACTATCCTTAACTCAGTGTCAATGTGTGCTTCTTATTTTTACAACTCCTGTGTATACTTCAACAACATTAGCATTTGTGGCATGATATGGCCTGGTCACACATGCTTTTTAGCCCTGCATGTGACAAAGACATAACAATACCAGGTTTAAATGCTAAATTTACATTTGAAACCTGCATTTTAAGCCCTCTTTGTACATTAAAGAGCAGATCAATTTAAACATTACATTACTCTTTATTATAGTAAGTTCAACATTTTGACATAGTTTATGTAGTGACAGTAAAAACAAACAACAAACACACCTTTCTCTACGATCCAGTTGCGATACACCAATCAACCAAAATAGCCAAATCTCTCGCTCTGTAACATTTTAGGGTCGTGTTATGTGTAAAATTCACATCCACATGAATGCCTGGACCAAGGGTTTCCCAGCAGAACTTCATTCAAGCACCCTCTGTCAAATTGTCTACCACAGTGCAGCCTGGTGCCTTCATTCCACATAATGGAAAAGAAAAAGAAAGACTCTTCCACGTTTCAGTTTTGACATTTGCATGATCATTGTTGTCACTTTTCATGGTAGACAGTGATTAGCATGGCAGGACAGACAGCCCTGAAACCAGACAGCCCTGCAACCAGACAGCCCCATCTGATGAGTGTTATGATGAACTTTCTCATAACCAGGTTTAAACATTTGATTATTACCACAGTGGATATTCTGTCCAATCTGACCCGACAGGATTTGTTTCCTTGGGCACCAACGTCCTGTCACCAGTTTGCCCCACCTCTGATTAATGTTTGGGAATTACCTGGGAACATCACTCACAAACTGTTTAGGAATAGCTCGGATCCAGTCGTCTACCCATAATGTCGCTTACCGTCACTCAGGTCTTTACTACTGAACATTTCTCCCACATTCAATAGATTTCAAATTGACTTCAAGAACCAACTATTCACTACTTATTCAGTACCATTTGTTTTTCGGTCTGTGCACGGTTTTAGTGTTTTGGCTGACTGATGTAATAAAACATAGATAGAACTATTATGTATATAAAAATACGTTAAAGCAACAATTTATTTAACATCATTACTTTCTGTTTTAGTCACCTATATACACTGCTCACAAAAATGATACTTTATTTGTAAGTATCCCCTCATTTTTCTGAACATGATAGTTCTCTGCAACGTCTTAACATGGTTAAGACTTAAGTGAAATACAATTAAATCAATGAGGGCTATGCATGAAAACTTAACTGCAAAATAACTTACAACAGTGTTCTATAGATTCATGTCAAGTGCACGTAGTATTTATAACTACTATTGTAGTGTTGTATGTTAATCCACTAACCAGCTGTATAGCCCAGTCACTTTGGTTAAAAAATAAAACTTTAAACCTGTCAGTAGTTACCAAGATAAAACAAAACTGTAGATCTAGGTAGGTATTTGAGTATTCTATTAAAATCCACTGTAGCTGAGAAACTAGCTTACGGGCTGATTACAAACAAGAAGACGAATGTCAATAAACATCTGCACTTCTGTGTCACGTTACGTTTGAGCTTTTGCAATAATATGTGACCTGTTACAATTCCAAAGCACAGGTTCTTAAAAACTAAACGCGCGAATAACGTAGTAGCCAAGTTCAGTCAATCTATTGGTTGCTTGCTAACATGCTAGTTAGCAAGCAAGCTAACTGCATATATTTTAATACAACAGTCCAAAACAGACTTTCCGTCACAAACGGCAATTAAACATTGAATAATCTGCGTTGTAGCCACGCAGACTGCCATTCCAGTTATCTATTAGTGTTTCAATCATTCTGAAATGTCCACAAGTCCACATCAGTGACAAATAGCTGGCTGGCTAGCCGGCTAGCTAGCTTTAACTTGTTTTACACCCGCCATCACAGAATCAACGCGGCTTTAATTGCAGGCCTGGGCCTGCAAATATGGCACTATATTTTATCTGAACTGTATTCTCTAAGTAAAGCAATGGTACTTCCAGAAAGAGCGCGGAAAATTGACGACGGTCCGTCTGAACTGCATCAACTCAACCTCATCAACGTAACTCTCTATTCACAAGTGAACGCTGCCGGGTTTGTTGTTGCGGCTGCGCCAAGGCTGAAATAGACGGAGATTGCGCGGTAGGGTACTAACCTCAGAGCGGCTGCGCTACTTCAGGCCTGCGCTGTACAACGGAGCTGAGAATGTGACCTGTAATGGAGGATAAAGAACAGTATACAGCCAAAGCTGTGGTTGAGCGCTAGTGGAAGGCATACTACAGAGTAAACCCCGCCCACTCCCAATTCCCAAAAACTCGAAATCCGTCAGTGATGCTTATTTCATTCATATTTATTTCGACATTATAAACTCAGCTTTATAACTGAATGAAGAACTGGGAGCTTTCCAGTGAGATTCTCAGATTAGGAGTTATGGTCCGAACTCTAACTAACAGACAGTCTTCGATGTTATTCATAGCAACTTATTAAGTATTATAGATACGTGGAGGTGCAAAACCTGTAAGAATTATTTTGTGTGTACATTTTGCTGATTGATAAGCAAAAATGGTTTTGTAGTAGTAGATGATGATGGTTTTCTAAATCAAAGAAAGTTAAAAAAAAAGTTCATTCATTCTATTTCATTCCTGCATAATGCCTAAATGGCAGCACAGGACACAAGACGGGAACCAATATCAGACAGGGATCAACTGCAGAACACATGCACACACGCATCCACACTGGTACACTGTAGCGACTCCAATTGACCTAATGTTTGTCTTTGCAATGTTAGTGGAAACTGGAGTACTTTGAGGAAACCTAGGAGAACATACAAATCACAAGCAGGTGTAGTCCAGACAGGGAATTTAACAGGGGATATCTGGAGCTTTAAGGTGACAATGCTAATTACTTGCACAAATTGAATATGACATCTCATGGAAATAATCTTAAACATTTTTTTTATAATGGTGGTGTATGGAAGGTGGTGAGTGGAAATGAGGAGGTAATAGCACCTCTTTGGAATTGAAGTGTCAGTATTAATGCTCTGTCTGCATATTCTTTTTTAGGCTTGTTTTGTCAGCTTTTTAATTGGTTGCCTATTTAGACTGGACATTGATTAAATATATACTTGTTTAAATGGTATCTGTGTCTTACCACCCAGCATATTTTCTTAATTTGCAAGTGTCAGAATCATTAAGTTTGGTGTGGTGGGCTTCAGTCCTTTATGGCCTGTGGTTGTGCATCCATGCTGTAGACTAAGGGCTGGGCTTCAGTGTCACTAGGGGCTAATTTTGAATGTTTGGTTGCCGTCTTATTCTGTCTCAGTTGTGATTACACAGGTTATGGTTGGTGGGAAGAAGTTTCACTGGTGTCTTATGGGATCCATTTAGGTTGTGTTACCTTCTGGCTCTCCCCTTTTAGCAATGCTGTTACAGTTAATACTGCCAGATTCCCATGTTACATTTGCACAACTGTGTTCTCTGTGCTCTTAACTACATTACAAACTACATACTCTGCTTTCTGTCAGAGCTGTTCTTTCTGCACCAGTTACAGTCCTCACATGGACAACAATGAAGGACCCTAACTTCCTCTCCCTTCACCACTTCACCACCTCTTTGCACTGACAATGCAATGCCACAAAAACTCTTACCTGATAGATTGAATGAGAACCTTCAGTGATTTATACTGAACTACAAAATGACTCACTTGTTTTACATTTTCAGTTTTATTATATTAGATTTATTATATTTGAATGTTATTATTATATTATTACTATTCTCTATTTGTTGTCTATTTTATTGATATAAAACAAATGAGCTCAAAGCTCATTTAAGTTTTTACTTAAATAAAAAAAAAAAACTTTTTCAATTAAGTATGTTTTACTCTTTCTGTGTGTGTCACATGAGCCTGATAATGTAAGAGATTACTGACATCATGTGTGTTGACATCATAGCTTGTGCTTTGTGGTTCTCCATGTATGTTCTTCATATTTGTTTATAATTTGGAAATTCACTTAGATAAACGTTTTGTTAACTGTTTTAAACTTGTTTTTCTGAGTGGCATGACTAACAGCTGTTACAATTTCGAGAGAACTGGTGATAAGAAAGTTGCTGGAAGCCTCCCAAAACTTGTAGCAGCTCGTGCTTCTGCTTCACAGCTTGCTCCAGATCAGACAACCCGTAAACATACCTGATCCTAAGTTTGAACCTTGTCAGAAGGTGCTCTATGCCCTGCAGGGAAAGTTGTCGCTAACGTTTCTGATTTGCATGCTTCCATTTCAAATAAATATGATTATTATTATCATCATCTCAAAAAGAATAATTAAGTTGAACTTGTATAACTGTATGCATTATTTTAAGCCAGAGTAGTGCAAAGGGACAATGTTTTGTTATTATACTGTATAATTGTTTCTGAACAAAACCTCAGACTGAAGGAAAGAAGAATGTAAGTTTTGAAGTATTGATTGTTCTTCAATAGTATTGTTGTGCAGCATTTATATCTATGACTTCAGTTCTTAGTCATTAAAAAGTACTTTTTTATTTGGCTTTGCAAAGACTTTGCAGGGGTACCACAATTTTGACCACCGTGGATCTCGTCCAATTTGGACTAGAAAAATGTGCCGTTGATTTCATTATTCGTTCGTACACGGCACACGGCACACTTGCTTAAACTTGAGTCAAGCCACGGGAGTCATTTCAGCTGAAGCTTGATCCATGATTCACAATTCGAGACACAATGATTCAGCTTCACAGTATTGCTTGCTCAGTGCTCTTAATTTTTACATCTACAGTACTGCATTCTTAGTGCAAATAAGTCACCATGAAATAAAATACCCCTTAGAATGTAGTCAGACTGTCCCACACCCTCACACACCTTGTCTCCCACATATATTTGTGTATTGAAATGACCATCAATATAGTTCTTTGACAGCTCACCTCTTCAACTAACATACTCTCTCTATTTTTGCTCACTAGACCTCCTCCTCTCTTCTTACCTTCTTAACCCCTCCTCTTAACCCCAATCAAACATAGGGTTCATAAAGCTAGCAAAACAGATGTGTTATTTAGATCAGGGATAACACAACTGTACCGTACATGATCCTCTGTATATGTAAATAAGATCATTACTCCTGAGAAGCTAAATTTCTTAGTGTTTTGCTTTTAGTATTTACTTTTAATCCATTACTCACTATGTGATATTTTTCAACACATTATTGTAAAATAAGTTGTAATGAGTACATTAAGTACACAAATACAACAAAGTACATTTCAAATGTTCGGACGGGCCAATTTAAGGCAAGCACTGAGTTAAAAAAAACAAACAAACAACTTAATAATGATGTGATTTCAAAAAGGTCATCTCTACAGGTGATTGTAGACATTAATTTTTATAAAAGCATTATCCAAGAAAGGCTGATTTGGGCAGAAAATCTCCAGTTTGTCAACAACTGTGTGAGAAAAATACTGAAATGTTTAGAACAATGCCCTTCTAAGAAAAACTTTTTTGCACATTTCTCCCTCTACAGTACATAATATAATTAAATGATTCAATGAAACAAAAGAAATTTGAGTGCGTAAAGGCCTTATAAAAATGCTGCTTCTCTCAGATACTACTCTTGAGTTGAGAGAGATGACACTTGAAGACATGGGGGGGCTTACATCATTTCAGTGATGATAAGGAGACAGCTGATGTCACTCTAATGCTGATTAGAAGAGTAGACTGGTTGCTTTAAGATGGTAGTGGTGCTTTTTTTTCTGTTAACCATGGTTACCTCCAAGAAAACACGTGCAGTCATCATTGCATCAAAAGGGTTTCACAGAAAAGGACACTGATGCTTAGATAGCACTGCCATGAATAAGGAATGGTATCAAAACATCTTCCAAGAGCTTCTTTTCATGCATAATGGAGAACTAATGTCACAATGCAATAGTGCTAACCAAGTGGCGCAGGGTGTGTGACTGTGTGCATGTGTGTGTGTGCGCCCTACAATGGATTGGCGTCCCATCTAGGGTTGTTCCTGCCCTTTCACCCAGAGTTGCGGGTGGGCACAGGCTGGCCGGCGACCTCGTGTGGATTAAGCGGAAGATAATGAATGAATGAAAGTGGCTCAGGGTGGTGAACAAAACATTGAAATGTTGGGTCTATGGTGAGAAAGCTGTTGACCACTCTAAATACGGTATTTAAGTCTTTACTTAACATGGATGCATTTGTCAATTGAAAAATAACCTATGGAATGCCAACGATTTCCAGAAAATATGTTGTCATACTACCCATTAACTGTCCTGCCATTGACATCAGCCACTGTCGCGTTTGTTTGCAGAGGTGTCATGAATGAGAAACCTGGTCTCCTGTGGACATCCTCATTATGCATATGGACACATAAACATCTTCACACAAAGTATGACGACAAATCCTTCAAATTGCCTTATTTTTGTAAATGATTTACCATATTGTAAAGTTGGAACAGGGAATACAAGACCATTGTTCTTTTTAGATACTCTCCAGATCTTCCAGGGTAATAGGCTCTCTCTCATGCACCCTCATCTGTAGTTCACCCTACAGGTTTTCAATAGGGTTTGGAAAAGGGTGTCGTTAGCCATGGCAGAAGCTTGATTTTGTATTCTGTAAACCATTTTTGTGCTGCTCTGAACATATGTTGGAGGATCCAATGATGTTCCATTTTTTTTTTTGGCAGAGGACTAATTTTACATTTTTATGTTCATGATGACATGTACCACAAAAGTTCCCACGGCCTTTTAGTGTATCAAACATAACAGTGATCATGAGTTTCTTTTCAATGTAGTCATTCTTCATTTTACACCCAACTCACCTTTGTTGCAAAAATCTAAATTTTCATTTCAATTTGACCACAGCATACTGTTCCAGTAGTGCTGTTTCCTTGCAAGCCTTCTAAATAATCTTTTGGCATGAAATGTGGTACCCAACTGTAGTTTTAGAGATTCGATGATGACAAAAAGTTATCGTTTCTGTAATTCTCCAACAGTGATCCTTTGAGGATTATTTACCTCTCTTACCATCCTTCTCAATGTGCAAGAGGGCAAATATAACTTCAGTCCTCATTCAGGGAATATTGTCCCAGGTCTAGTTGTTTTCAACTTTTGTCCAGGCTATTAACTACACTTATTATTAGACTATTAACTACACAAAAATTAGGGGGCATTTCAAAATGAATACAAAGAGAATCCCAGAAGAACTGCTGGACATTCTGACCCTGTCCATGCCCCATCACTATCATTGTTTTGGCAGTTTTGGGTGACCACACACCCCACTAAACAGCGTGGCAGTTTAACATGCTTCTTTGCACCCCCATGAATACGTCACTTCTTACTCAATCACTATAATCGAGTTTGAATCTAATTTGTGTTACACACACTGTATTTGTTATATATAAAAAAAAACTTTGTCCTCTATTTTTTGTGAGCAGTGTAATTGGTGGTGATAGTAATATTTTGACAAGAATGTCAAGTCACTGTAAATAAACAGATAAACAGATGCCATCTAATGAAGCACAACGTGGACATTAGGATTATTTATATAACCATATTTAATATGAAACATCAATCAAAAAGTAAACAATCAAGAAGTAAACAATGTTTCTCAGTATACTAGTATCGACATTAATTGCTTTGTACTAGGTAAAAACAAAATATTTTGAAAGTGATCTGTCCCAATCGTTTATTCCTTTTGTTTTTTTTCCCTGACGAAAGCACAGTTCCATGCCACTACATTATCCTAAACAGAAGCTTATTCACAAGCAATAACAATTTCTACAGAACAGGATTAGGGACAGTAATGGATTTTGAAATCCTTTATTTCACAAAGGGGCACTTCTGGACAGCTACTGACAGAAAATGGAGAATATCCTTCTTGACTTATCTTCAGTTTCCTGAAAAGACCAGAAAAAGAAGAATGGAACACATTTTGTATATATACACAACAGCAAAAATTTTATAATTAGCAGCTTAGTAGACTTGACTCTAATATCATTAGCCTGATTGTAATTTAAGACAAGGAGAATGGGAAGTGTATTGCAAAACCACATACTAAGGAAATGCATGTTTGAGAAATAAAAAGAAAAATATAACAGTAACTAGCTTCCTCGACGCTGAGATTTACACTTATTTATCAAATAAAACAAGAAACTATTCAAAAAGACAAACATTTGACAAACTGGTAGTTCTTAAAGATGCATAAAAATAAACATCACTGTGCTTTAGTACATTCAGTGACTTACAGTATGTATAATTTTTCCGTCTTATTTTATGCATGTGTAAACCTGCAACCTGGATGGGGTGAGTTGCAATTCAGCAATCCTTGATAGTATACTGCTCACAAAAAATAGAGGACATTTCAACATAAAATATCCCCTAATAAAATATTCCTTAATTTTTGTGAGCGGCGACTTGTACTCTTGCACAAACTGGTATAGTGCGCTTATCAAGGGTGTAATAAAATTCTATTTGAGCAAGTTTGCTGTGTTTGCTGGTATTTTCTGGTCACTGCCAAAAAGCTAAAGCTACTAAGAGAAGGGAATCAGGTACAACATTCCTACAATCACAAAGCTGATCAACTCTATGCAAAGGAGATTACCAGATACTGACTGGTTTTCTGACCCTCCTGACAGTACAATACAGTAAAAGTCTGCACTGCACATTTAAGAGTTGCCTAAGGTAAACCTAGGGCTGAACGATTAATCGTTTTTTAATCAAAATCGCGATTTGAATGAACACGATTTTCCAATCGCAGGAGCTGCGATTTGAATTAGCCAATAGCCTGCAAGTATCACCCGGGAAAATTCCACCACCACTGTGTGAACTGTCTGTTGATGACCAATCAGAAACCGCTAGTCATGCATATCCATATTAATTTACAAGAAAGCTAAAAGCAAGCAGCACTGCACTCAACGTCAGGAAAAAGATTAACTGACTTTTGCCAAAAACAGGTACTGTGCAAGACATGTCGAGCATCGGTGCTAACCTCACGGGGCAATACCACTAACCTCTATCAACATTTGAAAAAGCATCACAGACAGCTCTACAATGAGTGCATGTCTAAACGGTCCAGCGTTGAGTCCCTACCTCAGGCACAAATGCCTAGTGCCACGGCCAGGCAAACCTCTGTCAGACAGGTGTTCAAACGCATTACGCCATATGAAAAAAGCTCGCGAAGGCACCGTGAGATAACAGACGCTATCGCAAAGTACCTGGCTAAGGACATGGTCCCGATTTACACAGTGTCCAAAAATGGCTTCCAAAACCTTCTCTTTACTCTTGGCAAAAGATACCAGCTTCCCTCCCGCACATACTTTAGCCAAGTCGCTATACCAGAACTGTACGCTACACGTAGGAACAAAGTTGAAATGGAGTTAAAAACGTGGAGTACTACGCGACAACGACAGATATGTGGTCTAGCCGAACCACTGAACCATACCAAAGTCTCACTGTTCACTTCATAAATAAGCATTTTGAATTAAAGAGCCATTGTTTACAGACGTCATACTTTCCTCATGATCATACGGGACAGAACATCGCTAATGGCTTAAAAGATGCGTTGGCTAACTGGGGATTAAATGAAGAGGGGCAAGTGTGCACAACAACAGATAACGCCTCGAACATGATAAAAGCAGCCAAAGTAAACAACTGGACCAGGCTACAATGTTTTGGCCACAGACTCCATCTTGCGATCGGTAAGTCTCACATTCAATTATATTAAAGAATATTGAACATGGTGTCACGTTCTTTTTCTCTCTCTGCGTTTAACGTAATGTAACATTTTCTCGATCTCTTTCTCAAACGTGGTCTCACATTCTCTTTCTCTTTATTTACATTACGCTAATTTCATCTAAAAAAAAAATAAAATAAAAAAAAGTCTACAAATATCTGCCCACAAATAAATGCTTGCTGTGACACTTTCATAGTTAAATGTGGTTTGTGGTTGTTTGTTTTTATTACGAATTATATTCTAACATTTTTCATATAAATTCTTAACTACCCTTTTATTTTTTCAGAAAATGCACTTAAAGATGGCAGAGTTGACAGAGCAGTGGGTGTTTGTAGGAAGCTGGTTGGCCATTTCTCTGCCAGCTGGAAGAAGAAGACCGCTCTGACAGCAGTTCAGAAAGAATTCAACCTTCCTGAACATTCACTAATTACAGAGTGCCCAACGCAGTGGGGAACCAAAGAGAAGATGATTGAAAGGGTTTTGGAGTAAAGTAGGGCCCTAACTCATGTGCTGTCAGCTGATAGGAAGACACTCCACCTAATGCTTACATGGCAAGACACAGAGGTTCTAGAGTCAACTCACAAGGCACTGTATCCTCTTTAAGAATTTACTGATGCACTATCAGGAGAAGAATATGTCAGTATTTCATATCTGAAGCCAGTGCTCCATCTTTTGAAGACAAAAACACTTGCAGAGCATCCAGAGGACACAGACTTGACAAAGTCAATCAAGTTTAGAGTCATTAGTTACCTTGAGGATAAATACAACGATCCAGTCACACAAGAACTGCTTGATATTGCATCATTCTTAGACCCCCGATTCAAGACTAACTATATCAGCAAAGAAAATATCCATGCTGTTAAAGCTAGAATGAAGGCAGAGATGTAAGAAAGAGTAAGAAAGGTAAATAGATGGTTAGTGTTTGTAAGGATAATGCCTTCTACATAAGTAATATTACAAACCGGATTCCAAAAACATTGGGACACTAAACAAATTGTGAATAAAAACTGAATGCAATGATGTGGAGGTGCCAACATCTAATATTTTATTCAGA
>JAUZSU010146244.1:0-15017 GCA_034780255.1 Parotocinclus maculicauda | reverse complement strand
TTGAGCATTTTCACACACACACACACACACACACACACACACACACACACACACACACACACACGCATACATACAGGGTTTACATACGGTCTAAAAAAAGAAAAAAATGTCTGGCAAATGGCAGTTTTCTGGGCAAAAATGCCTCGTTGATGCCAGAGATTAGAAGAGAATAGCCTGTGTGGTTCGATCTGATAGAAAGGGAGCAGTAACTCAAATATCCACTCCCTGTGATCTGTGGTATGCAGAAAAGTATCTAACCATACAATGCATCTTTAAGTGGTTTTCTGAATATGACAATGAATTATTTTTAAATGGACCCCACAGTCACCAGATCTCAATCCAATAGAGCACATTTGGGATGGAGTGGAATGTGAGATTTGCATCATGGATGTGTATTCAACAAATCTGCAGCAACTGTACAATGCTATCATGCCAATGTAGAGCAGAAACCTCTGAGGAATATTTCCAGCATGTTGTTTGTGTGTTCACAGTGCGCAATACGGAAAGTCTTCATCCTTTTTCACGAACCAAGTTTATGTTGAGGCCTTGTGCTAAAATAAAAAAAGCTATCTGCATTCATTGCCCCAGGAAGTGAAAACCGAATTTTTAAACATTTTTGAAAATTTATGAAAAACAGAGCACATATTATATGACTGCCCACTTGGAGTATTGAGAAAACGATGACTGTGAGAAACAAGATTCTGTGTTCTGATAAGACTGTTTTGGGATCTATTTCAAGTATCATGTCTAGAGAAAACCAGGCACACTTCATCACCTTCCCAATAGCAACCCTACAGTGAAGCATGATGGTGGCAGCATCATGCTGTGGGGGAGTTTTTCAGTGGCTAGGAAAGGGAGTCTGGTCCAGGTTGAGGAAAAACTGAATAGAGCAAAATACAGATTCTTAATGAAAATTGGTAACCACAACTAGTAATTAGTAAGGACAGTTTACTTTGTTCAGAGCAACAGTTCAGACCAACAAATAGTGTTTCAGGTTTTTTTTTTTATATATACGCAAGTGCACAGACTAATCAACAATTACGTCAAAATATTGACATGCACTTAAGCAAAAACAAATGCATTACATCAGATGTATTAACAATTACCAAAGCCATTACACCTGTGCAGCCTAATACAAAAAGTACAGTAAAGATCATTGTTATAGTGTGTTGCATATTGTAGTATTATTCTACATATTGTAATATTGTAGTTTAATACTTCTAGGGCTATTGCGTGTCACATAGGGTTATGGATCTAATTGTTTGGTTGGTAAGAGTCCTTAAGCCTGCGGATGTGTCTTTTAATTCTTATGTACTGCTTGCTAGGTGGTGGCAAGTTCTATCTGACTGCATGGTAAATGTCTTTAATGGTCCTTTTTTGTGATGCTATGCTTGTGATAAATGTCCTGGGTGGCTGGGAGCCTCCCTCTTATGACCTGTTCAGCAGATACGACCACTCTTTGGAGGGCCTTCAGTAAGTGACAGAGAGAGTCATAAATTATTCTCTGCTGTCAATAAATACAAGTGCTGCATGCATTTGATGTAGGTCAGTACAGACAATATTACTTTGCAGAGCTAAACCAAGTGCAGGGGCTGTATGGATCAACTGCATGTTTAAGTCTTCTGTACTTGAATGTTGATGTTGGTAGCAGCTTAATTACTTGTGCAGACTGCTTCTACAGTAAACATGTTACAGGTCTTATCTGTAGGTTGGGCTTCTCTAATTAGCAAGGTCTCACTTATTACATATCCCACTGTGTGTACACTGCGTTGTCTTTTTTCTCGCAGGTGTTTTTCTAGCATTAAGCATTACAATGTGAAACAAACAACCCATTAGCTCGTAATTATTACAGAATTAAATGTAGAGGGTGTATTTGGATGTACCAAGGCATTCAGAACACAGTCTGCTTCAGATGGTTTTTTATTTGGACTTTATTTGTGGTTTGAGTGTTGGGGGGTCAGGGAGTTCAGAAAGTTCAGAAGTTGGGGTTACTTGACTTGTTAGGTCAATGGGGCTTTTTCAGTTCTACTGAGGATTTGGTTGTATGTTTACACATAAAGGGCAAGGGCCACTCTTGAGCACAGTATACACGTTGTGAATAGAAACAAACAAATCATTAGAAAGATTAGTAAATATATCTGTGCATCTGTGGGTGAGTTTTGATGTTCTGATGTCCCTGTACTTTGAGGAACTAAATGAAAAAGCGGTTAGCACTGTTGCCTCACAGCTCAGATGTCACAGTTAGATCCCGACCCTGGGCTTCACCTTTGTGGTGTTTGTATGTTCTTCCCGTGCTTGTGTTTTCTCCGGGTACACCGGTTTCCTCTCACATTCCAAAGACATGTTGTGTTAATTGGTACTTCCAAAGTGTGTAAATGTGTATGAGTGGGTGAGTGTATGTTCCCTGTGGTGGATTGGCGTCTTGTCTAGGGTTGTTCCTGCCATGCGTCCTATGTCTCCAGCTAGGCACTGGGTTTAACCAAGACAACCAAGAACAACCATTGAATATAGGAACCGTAAACAATATATAATTTACATATATACGCATATTTATAATTTGTTATATATAATATACATTTTATATATATTAGTTATTACCTTTCTGCTTCTTAAATCTGCATAGGTTCACATCAGTCATTTAAAAGATCATGGATTCATATATCTGGAAATCCTGGATTCATATATCTGGAAATTAACTTTTTGGTCCTTAATTTTAGTACAATAAAACTATATAAATAAAATGGATAAATAATCTATAAAATAAAATGTACCATAAAAACATGCAGTGTATCAAACTGTATCAAGCATATTTATGCATTTATTGCAGCTCAACATGTTTTTACCCCAGCAGTTTAAAAGCCACCTCAGACCTCATCACCTCAGTGTCTTGTCATTTGCACATTGTCAGAGGTGTGAATCAAACCAAGTTGAAATAACTGAGATATTCTCACTAGTCAATAGAACTAATGAAGTCTTTTGGAAAAGTGGTGAAATGTCACTAAGACTTGCTGCTATGAGGCTGTCATCAAATATTCTATGCCCAGTGCAGTTTATTGTCAGGACATAAACAAAAAATTTTTTTGTGACAGTGAGAGAAGTTGTTGAAATAAATCAGGAGTTGCTACACTAAATCATGTCCTGTTGTTAAGCTCTGCCACATGGTATTTTTTATATTATGTATTGAACTGGGTTGGGAGGAGGGAGCTTTGAGCTGCTGCCTTCTCTCTCATGCTGGGCTTTGATGAAACTCCTGTCAAATCTGAGCTAAAAATGAGGAAAGAACCAGCATTGGACTGTGAGGGACAGAGACATTGAACTGTGACCAGATGTAACCTGTCCTTTTGATGAGTGAGGAGACTTTTAACCTCTGGCTGTGTGTTTTACTGCTTCCCTTACTGTTCCAGATGGACACTTGTGATGTTGATTAATTAGTCTCCTCCACAATTATTGCCACCCCTGGTAAAGATAAATCAAATTGAAATGGGTGAATTGTTTTGGTGAATTAGATATTGTCACTGAGAGACCCTATAACTGAAGTACAATTTAGTCAGATGGTGAAAAAAATCCCTCAAAGGAAAAAAAATACTTTTAACCCAACCATGTGCCATAATTGTTGACACTGTGTATGCAATAGAGGAACAATCATCCTCTGATTGGCACTAGGTAGAAAAAAACTATAGGAAGCAGATCTACACTTGTTACAAAAATTAGGGGATATTTAATTTTTAAGTATTCCCTCATTTTTCTGAGCAGTATAGATAAGAGAAATATTCAGCCAATCACATGGCTGTTTATTTGTGCATGTAGACATCAGTCAGTCAATAAAATCTGTTACTGTTCAAACTGAGAATCATTGTGGAAAAGAAAAGTAATTTAAGTGCCTTGATGGCTCGTCTGAGTTTCAGAAACTGCTGATCTACTGGGAGTTTTACCAACAGTTCTCTAAATAAAAATGCCTTTAAGATCCATGCAGTCCAGTTTCCTTCAACTCAAGCACTCAATTCTACCGTGACCTGGATGACTTGGAACCTACATGCACAACATCTTGATACCTTGAATTAGATGGACTGTTGCAGCAGAAGACATCACCAAAACTGGATAACAGAAGATTGGAAAAACTTTTCCTGGTGTGATCAATCTTTTTCTCTATTTCTGTTGTGACTTTTGGCTGGTAGGGTCTAACTTTTGAAGTAATGAACATGAAAGCATGAATCCATCTCGCTTTGTGGTTGTGTAATGGGTGAGGGATGTTTTATGGTACACTTTGGGCACCTTGATACCTGTTGATTATCATTAATGCACCATAGCCTACTAGCTGAACTATCTTCCAATGGCTACTTTCAGCAGGATAACACAGAGCCACAAACCTCAAATTATGTCAATGTTTTTTTTTAACATGGCAATGAGTTCACTGTACTGAGATGGCCTCCAGCCACCAGATTTCAGTCCAAAAAAAAACCTTTGGGGTGGTGGAACAGTAGGTTTGCAAAGCAGCCTTGATTTTTATGGTTTTTGTACCAGTATGAGATTCAGCTAATTTGTCAAAAGGAGGATTTTTGTAGAATAATTTTTACTAATGTATTCTGGGGGTGCCAATAATTGTGTAAGGTACTGTAATTGTAATTGTGACATCTTTCTCTGATATTTGAGCTACTAAGAGAGAAGTTAACCATGTTTTAGTAGGCACTTCATGTCTCTGTTTCCTATATTTCACTAATTATGCTTTTTGACAAGAGGGGATGACAAGAGGACTTCAATGTGCTACAGCATTTAGCAGACACTTCCAGATAGGCTGCTAGGTCATATGTATGCCATGAACACCAATGCAGCAACAGTACTCCTTTATTTATATTAAGAAAACAATTTATACATTTGCCATAATTTGAACATGGTGGCATTCTTGACCACGTTAGACCCAATGATTGCATCCTAAAACATAACAACTGGAATGAAGTTGGACCGCCTAACTCAACCCTTGGCTACAATGGCTTTTTAGGTCTCTCTGCAAGCATGCCAAATATTTCATGAAAGTTGGCAACTAATTTCTTTATGGAATTTATTAAATCAGAAAGCTGATAATTTGACTTGAGGTGGTGGGAACAATCCAAGTGTCATATAACGGGTTGCTTAGAAGTAGTACTTCTATTACTTACTTAACCCGCTCTACTGTCACTGACTGTCTGTGGAGATTTTTTGCCTGTTAGCTTTATATGATGTGAACATCATTTAAACAGTGAGTGTGGCTAAAATAACACTGATCACTAATTGGAATGTTGTTTACATATTTCAGCCAGATGGTGGTGGTGCAGCTGTTAAGATACTCTACCCTTGATCTGAAGTTTAAGGGCTCAATTCTCAGCACTGCCAAGCTGCCACTGTGTCCTTGTGCAAGGTCGTTAACCCTCTATTGCTGGAATTGTTTATTGTAAGGTCATATTAGTTGTAAGCTGCTTAATAGATGTTGTAAATCGAAAATGGCATATATTGCCATTCTCTGTACTCTGAGTATATAATCAAAAAGAAGCCATTTCAGATATATATCTTAATTATCTTAATCTTTTACATGCAAAATTGTGGGTGTTTTTGTTTTTAATTGTGATGTTTAGTCATAATGCTGTATTAACCATAATACAGTCTTAATATTCTGTGTACTCCCCTTGTCCTAAGGGTCAAAAATTGCCTGCCTTCCTAAAATAAAGCAGCTAATTGAATTTTAAACTCAATCTATTTTGCATGAAGAAAGAGCCTGTCATCCATTAAAAACCTTGTGAATATCTGGGTTTTCCCTCAACAGTGCAGCATTGCAACACTCCCACCGTATTTCTAATTTTTTTTATTAAAGTAGAGGACTATTATTATTGATAAATATTGAACATGGGTGTAATAATTGTAGGATTATATAATATATGTAATCTTTTTCACATATTTGGGGGGGCAGCAACAACGAGCGGCCATCCGGTATATGGCAGCTGACGTGGGCAACGCTCACACAGACCCGTCACGATGCGACTGGGGGGAGAAGCAGAAAATGGAAGACGTGTTCATAAGTTGGGAGACAGGGGGAGCCAAAGAGTCGCTTGTTTGAAAGCACCATTCCCTGTCCATAGCACAGCAAACTTCCAGACAGGCCACGCCCCAGCAGTCTTAGGAAAAAAAAAAAGGAGGGGGAGTGTACACGTTTCCATAGCAGTGGAATCTTCTGGAGGAGTTTACACTGCAACTCGGCCTCAAGGCCAAACCACAGATAAGATGGGTACATCCATCTAAAACTTTTCTTGATTTACTTTTCTTAATTGTGTACATGAAGCATTTACTGTTTAAATAGATTTTCCTGTTTCCAGCTGTAAACTTAACAGCTTACTGTAGCAGCACAAATGGTGGCACAGGAATGCATTTTCTTACTTTCTGCAAAAAATATTTTCAGGACTGTTAATAGCTCAGTATTTTGCAATTTTATGTTTGATCCATTTATTCACAAAGGAGTCTGCATATAATATTGGCCTTAAATGAAACAAGAAACAAGCCAATGAACTAAAAAGCAACTTTTGTTGTGCAGTAACCAAATCAGCTGTGGAATTAGATCAATGAGGGAAGGTGAGGTGATAAATCCGTGAAAACATCATACTTTATGGGAGCATTTCTGCAAAAGGACAAGTCAACTGCACCGTATTAAAGGGAGGATGGATGGGGTCATCTATCATGAGATTTTGGCCGACAACCTTCCCTCAGTAAGAGCATTGAAGTCATGGGTCGTGGCTGGGTCTTCCAGCATGACAATGACCTGAAACACACAGCCAGGGCAACTAAGCAGGTCTCCAGAACTGAACCCAATCGAAAATATTTGGAGGGAGCTGAAACTCACCCAGCAACAACCCAAAAACCTGAGGAGGAGAGGGCTGTCATTTTTATCGTAGGTACAATTCAACTGCGAGATACACTGCAGATTTTGACAATAAAAATTCCAGATCTCTTCATTCTTCATATATGGGAAGACTTGCAAAATCGGCAGTGTATCAAATACCTATGTTCCCCCCTGTATATACACACAACAATCTACCAGAAAATGTTGAAGTTTTATGCAAAAATAGTATTTTCTTAAAGGCAAACAATGTATAACACCGTTTGACCTTTTGTTCTAACCATAAACTTTTAATAAGCCAAACACTTCCATCCTGGTCCTGTTCTACATGAGTTTGTTCTCACAGCATCAATAACAAATAGCTTCTGAGCTATAGTCAGTAACACTGGTGTTAATCGCGGAGCAAATAAAGCAGTGCAACACGAGCAATGCCATTACACATCGCTGCACTTTATTGCACTTCACTGCACTTCACTGCATGGTTTCAACATTCTCCCAAAGGCTGAGTTGAAATTCCCTTGCTTTTAAGCTTGCGTACTTCTCCGTCACCCATGCATGGCTGAATGGTTAAAAATTTAAAGCCTAGGCTTCTCAGGGAGGGAAAGGATAAGCGAATTAAATCTGACAAGACAAATATTTATTTATAGGATGAGCTCTGTTCATCCATCTCTTTATACTTTACAAACCTCATCAGGCCCAGCATGTCATTTTCATGATAGCAGCCGTGGCACAGACTGAGACTGATGGGGGAGAAAACACACACACAAACATATTTGGTGACTCACTCTTATCAAACTTCTGATCATCCGGTCAGAATGTTCTGACTTTAACTCTTGACTAAAGAAAACTGTGCCACTGTGGTGTCCTTGAGCAAGGATCGTATTATTAAATTGATTCAGTAATAAAGTAAGACTGTAAAATAAATACATTAATATTAAATAATATCAATAATGTATATCACTTGTGACAACTTTCCTGTTAATCTGGGTGTCTAGTGTTACATTTGGAATAGGTTGTAGTAGAAAAAAGAACATTGTTGCAACTTCTGAGAATGAAAGAATCTACAGGAAGAGCATTAAAACGTCAGGATTAAAATCCAAAATCTAATGCTATACAAATCATCACCTAACTAATGAAAGCATTATTGTATGGTATCTTAGTTTTGGATCAAACATTATAACAAACAAACATTACACAATGGTAATTCATTTCAGAAGGCATTTCGAATATAATCCAAATCCATCTTAGGTTTACTGTATCATAAACCAAGGAATTTAATGTAGCCTATTCCATATATCATAGCTGGACCTACCTTAAACATGCTTAAAACACTTGTGTTAACATGTAGCTTGGCAAGGTCAATAACACACAGCTTATATATTATTTTTTTATTTAATAAATGTAATATAAATTAAAAAAAAATAATCTAAAACGAAATTGCTGACTGTTGCCTGGATGCCCAGCATATACAAAGAGAATTTCACTGCGCATTGGTTCTCACTATTTTGCTTTTGGTTGCCTGTTATCACTATCCTTCTTAGGATACATGGGGACTTCTTTGCACAAATAATACTGTACTGTTGATGTAAAAACATGAGAAACACAGTGGTGCTCTGCACTGAGCTATTCTGAGACTTGACTGGTCACATCTTAACTCCTACAAGTTTGAGCAAGGCAGTGACAAGCAAACGACGATTGCAGGTATTTTTTTTTTTCCATCCAAATTTGTTACGAAAAATAAATATACTTATTGACAAAAAATAATGCACCAATGAGTAGTTGTTGGGAGTGAATAATACTTTGTGTGAATGTAAGGATGTTACATGGAAGTGTTTACAAAATTATTAAATGAAATGCTAAGTTTATTGCATGATTGAAAAGATTCTCTAGTACACTGTTGGGCTGCTTCTAGCTTGGATATAAGATGGCGATATGGTTAGGCGTGCGTGTGTGTGCCCAAGCATATCCAGCTGTTAATGCTAGTTAGAAGCCCTGTCATAAGAAGCAGCGCGGCTGTTGGATATCTGCTATATGTGATGGCTTCCCAGATTGTCACACCAACAGTTGGGGCACTTGTTGCTCCACAGCAAAGGCAGGATTGATGCATAACTCATCTGATCAAACTTATTTGTTGTCAGATTCCAAACAGATTGTGGATTTGTTGCTAAAGACAATACAGTTATAGCAGTCCATGTTTCTCTTTCATGACACCCCTGAAAATGACGGCAACAGTGTCTGGATGTCAGTGGCAGGACATATAACTACTGCTGTAACAACAAATTTCCCTTTGATAAGCACCTGAAAATGGTCTGGGCAGAGATAGGGGTAATGTAGTGAAGGTGCCACCTATGTCTGTGTTGTGGACAATAAAACTGTGAGAGCTGCTTGTTGGTGTTTTAAACAATCATCTCTACTTGGAATCTGTCTGTGCCGTACAGAGCGAATTTCTGTGTGTGCATGTCTTTACAAAAAACACTACTCCCACCACCTCCTAAAAAATAGGTAAAAACAACCTAGGTGATGGGCAATTATTTACAATGGTCAAAATTTATCACAGCGGCAGGTTTAATAGTCAATGATCACTTACCAAGAGGTACACTTCGCAAAAGTTTTAGAGAACTTTTAACAGGGCAGTGGGGTAAGTACTTTTACGCTTTCTTGGGGCAAGAACCAGTGCCTAATCTTACAACACCTGTAAACATTTGTGTATCTGCCTGAGACATAACTGCATGTTGAAATTTGCAGAACATTCTATTTGGGTGCATTTTGTGCATCTGATGCAGATCCATTAATTGATATCTGCAGACCTGCAGCCAGGTGCACCTGTTCAAAAATAGATTACAAAAACATACATTTGGTATGGAAATAACTATATAAAAATTGCATGCAAAATCTGTTTAGAGCAAGAAGTAATTGACTGCTGATTTTTTTTGTCTTAATCCCAGTTAAGAGCAGAAAGTTGTGATGCTAAAAGGTTTTCATCTTCTCATAATCGACTCTACTCTCACTGAATGTTCTCTTAGCATCTTAATGTTTTTAGCCCCTAAGTACTCCCAGTTTATGAGCTGCAAGTTGTAATGCAGAAACACTTTATACATGGATGGTCAGTTTTGCTACAGTTCGAAGGCAGTGGTTTGGGTATATACAATTTGGGTTTTTTTTTATAAAATTTTGTTATTTTGTTTTTTTATAAAATTTTATTTAAATTCCTGATGGCCTGGATCCAAATCTTGAAGGGGGCTTGCACATGAAAATCAGAAGGTTCTTTCACACAGTCCTGCAATAGACTGGTGCAACCAATCCAAGGTGTATATCTACCTGAACTTATCTTTCAGGCCCTCTGACTCTGACCAGGATAAGCAGGCCTATACAATACCTAGCTTTTCATTTTCCATAATGTCATTAATATATTCACTGATTTGTCAAGTTATATTAGTTTCAGGGCTCCAGGTTATGTACATCTTGCCCAAATTATGCATCTCCAAGCATTGGCATTGGTTGCAAATGTTTTGTGAGTGACACTTTGCACTGAATTCCAGTATCTATCAAACATACTTTAAAACTGATGTATTCTCATACTAGTGGATGCCTAATATATAAATGATGACTACCAGAGAGACGTGTTCTCTGAAGTTTTGATCCTTTACACTCTCGTACATGCTTGTAATCTCACTCCTCAGATTTTGAAATCGCTTGCATTATTGCTCTATATGAAGGAAAGATTGGTACAGTCATATGGCTTAGATAGCTTGAGGATCATTTCTCAGAGTTTGTAGTGGAAGGTAATAGAAGAGAGGGTGGGGGATTAAATGGGGTGGCAGAGGGATGTAGCAGAAGTACAGAGTGATAGCCTATAGTGAGAAACCATGCGGTGAGAGAACTCATGACACAACACACTCTGTGAAAATAGATAGTAGCCACTTAGAGCACTTTCCTATCAGACACCGCAGAACAATGGTGTACGCCAACAAGTTCCCATTGTCACCTTTTGTATCGAGCACTGACCTGAATCATAACACCATACCCCTGCAGAATTTAGTTATCCTTTTGTCATGGCTCCACTAGTCATCTGTAACCACTGGTCTGTTTGACAGTATAGCACAATTACCTTAGTAGTACAAATGGCCAGCGATTTATACACTTATTGACAAAAAATAGCGCCCAGATGTCACATCGCTGCAAAACTTGGCATTCGGTTACGTTGCAGGGTGTAAATGATTACGGGTGTCGTCTATTTAGACACTGGGTCTTGCCACAAGAGGGCGCAACATTGCACTGGTACAACACACCTTCCCAAATAATATACAGTCTATCTACAACCAATGTCAGAAATCCACTGCAAAAGCAAATAATTATGGTCAGCAACAGAACCACGAGTATCAAACAGAGCCAAAGCAAAAATGAGCAGCACATACCAACACCAAAGTGACTATTAAACAAGTCCCAAAACCTAATTTGAAATGTCCCCCAGAATGTTAAACTAAGCCTGAAAAAATATATTTCAAACAACTATAAAATAAATTGATCAATGCAAATTTGAAAAAGAAAATGAAGCACAGACACAAATTATGAACCACCTCCTGTCACATGACATCTTAAACCTCTGACATTCTCAGGTTAACATGATGTGCCTGCAAACTATAAAATACAGTAAGTTTCATTACCTAAGCATGAGTCCTAACAGTAAGTTGTAATGGTTTATCTTTTGTAACTACCCTAACACTGTTTATCTGGGGTGGTGAAAAAAAAATTTGTAGGTTGTATTGCATTGCACTATATTTAATCCGGAAAAAATGTGTTCCATATGTTGAGTATCTTGGTTTCCTTTAATTCAGATTATGGCTTTTACACCAGCTTGTTGTCCAGCTCTCTCTGGTTTTAGTGTGCTACCTTTATAAGGGGCTGGAGAGGTTTGTTGTGTTTCCACAAGTCATGCCATTCATGCCATTGCACACGGTACCATGCTAAAGCCACATTCTCACTTTTTTTTTTTTAAGATGCAAACAGAAAATACAGGAAATTCAATACGCTCAATAGTTTTCAGATCTAAATGGCTGCTTCTGCTAGCAAAGGCCAGTCTTTACTCTGACCGTCTTTGCTTTCCACTTCCTCTCCTGATTAAGTTACTTTGGACTGTAAAAGAATCAGCTTGGTATCACAGTGATGCTGCCAGATGCTGTTATTGCTCAAGTGTAAGGGGAGCTCCTACTAAATACTTGCCACTATATCCTATAGAAGCTGTTTTCTGGTTTATTACTTTTTTTTATAAATATGTTATACTTGCGTCCTCTAGATTCTGGTTCCATACTGGGGAATAAATATATATGGTCATATACCATGGCAAAAACACCAAATCGAATGGTGGCTGAAGACTTTTGCACAGTGCTGTATGTTGTAAATAATTATTGTTAGTGTTGTGTCTGTAAAATTGAAACCAGTTATATGCAATGGGTGATTCATTTTTGCAGTCTTCAGCTCGTTCAGCTAGTGTTGCCATGTAAACGGGAGCTACACTGGCAAATAGAGCCAAGTTGTTAATACACGTTGGTGGACCACGTCAACATTTTGGTAAAAAAGAAAAATGTGTTCGGAATGTTGAGTATCTTGGTCTCCTTTAATTCAGATTATGGACACATTTAAATCATTGCATCAGCCAGCACCATGCTAATCACCACTTACTTCATGCACTTGACTGTGGTACGTGGTACGATAGTACGAAAGGGCAAATATAGTTAGAGACAGAGAAATAGTGACTGACGGGATGATTCAGTTAAATGTTTGGACCAAACTGAGAAATGTTTCTGTCAGTATGTTGTAGTAACATAAAGAATAAAACATGATAGAAAGAAAAGCATTATGTGGACAAAGATGGAGTGAGGTCCACACACAGCAAGTCTAAAGCAGAGCTCAGTGGAGCAGGATTAAAGAGGGACGAGCAGTCAGATCAGCAGAGGGACATGCTTTTATATGCTCTAGTCTTTCTTATCTTACTGTCTGCATGTGTGTATGGATCTCTGTTCTATTAATAATACCTGTCCTAAATGTGTCTGGATCCTGATGCCCAGCAGCATGGAGAGAAGCCTTCTTTAGTCCCTCTCCCCGTCATTATTAATGTGCACTCCAGTCTCATGTTTATCCAGCGTTTTAATTGCGCACAGCGGAAGGACGGCAGCGGCACTGCACTCAATATAAAGTACTAACATTTAACGACCCCTGCAGAGGCAAACAAAAACAGATCGTTGGCTCTTCAAACAGATTTGACCTCCCAGTGCGCTAGTCATCTCCCTGAGGTAGCAAGACTCACAAGGACAAGCTGGTCCCCTAATGCTTGATTTATTGATGAATTTTGTCTTTTGATAATTTTCTTAAATTTTTTAATGTTTTAATTTGTGGGGGGGTCAGAGCAGTTTGGACACAAACAAGTTTGATTAAATTTGTTAGCATGTGTGCTACAGGCTTTCAGAGAATATTTCTAGTCAAGTGGATTTTATTGTCTTTACAACCATATACAGTGAAACGAAATAACGTTCGTCCAGGACCAAGGTACTACGTAAACAATAGGCTACATGACTATTTTGTCCATATGTTAGTGTGCTATTGTAGAGGGCTTCCTGAGAGGTCTCAGTTGTCCAAATGTTTTAATCCCTATATTTGAAAATCACTAGCTTGTCTGTCTGTTTATGTAGAAAGAATAAGGCATGTTCAGCTGCACTGTAATGCTGCATTAGCTGTGGCATGAAAAGATGCAGTGGCTGGGTTAGCGTGTCTTATACATGCTTGTTTGATTAAGTGTCAGCACTCACCCTCCCAAGTTTGTAGCTTTTGAATGATTAACTAAGGGGCATCATGTTGGTATGTGTGTGGTTTGAGCTCACCTTACAGCTCCAGAGGCCCTCGGTTTGATTCCGGCCTTGAATGCCTGAATGGAGTTTTCATATCCTCCCCATGTCCCTGTGGATTTACTCTGGGTGCTCAGGTTGCCTCTGTCATTTAAAATACATGCATTAGGTCAATTAGTAACTTGGCAATACCTCTAACTGGGTATCAGTGTAACTTTGCTCCTGTCATGACTGCCATCCACCAGGATTTTGCACATTTGAAAATGCGCAAGAAAAATCAGGAGTAGAAACATTTAAAAAAATATTTTAAAAACCCAACTAAATATTACATAAATAATCGCTAAAGCTGAAAAAAGGTTATGGAAAAGTGTAATAAACTATGACATATCAAGTGCAAGTCGCATGATTCCGTTCCACCTGATCAGAACAAAACAAAAACAAAATCTTTGTTGTTATATTTGGATGTGATTTAATACATGTCCCCGACTGCATGCGAGTGTAACTGTTAAACTTAGAATGTACCCGATTAAGTGCAAAATAGTGAAAATGTGTGAAAATTAAGTGAAATAATAAATGAAAGGGTAGGATGTGTTAAAGACAGCAGTGCCATAAATGCTACAGACCGAACAAACACACACAACACATTTCAGCCCTCGTTATTTGGGCAACTGCTGCCTGATCGCGAAACTGCAAAGAACGTACCCATAAACATACTGTACGAATACTGTACATTTTAAGGTCTATATCTTATACACACAATATTATCGTACTATTTTACATTTCATGTTGTTTATTATCATTATTGTCATTAATGTGTGGTTAATGTATGGAACTCTCTTGTGACCCACATAATGATTCCCCATTTTCATGTGCCAGATTCTAAATGTTTTTTTGTTTCATGTTTTTCTGTTTCAGCAAGTGTAACAGAACTTGTGTGGTGAACTGTTTTTTTTTTAAATTGGATCTAGAACTGATATTCAGTCAAAAAATGGACCACACCTAAAATTGCTAAATATTTCAATAGCTGTAAGCTTTTAACAGTTCTAACATGGTACCATTGGCCAAATTGGCACCAAAATAATGCACTCCTGAGACCTGTATCACCATTTTCTTCTCCCTGTTTGATTCTCTTGTGGGGTGAATGTTGTAAACTCCTATATAGTCTTCTTGTACACAAAGATAAAATAATCAAATTATTTTAATGTTTGGAATAAAACTCAAACTAGCACATACCGGGTGTTAAAAATGTTAGTGCGTGCGTGTGTATGTATATATATATATATGTGTGTGTGTGTGTGTGTGTGTGTGTGTGTGTGTGT
>JAUZSU010146233.1:0-15018 GCA_034780255.1 Parotocinclus maculicauda | reverse complement strand
TTTTTACAGTATTATGCTTCGCATGCTGAGTACCTATACATTGTGTTGTAGATCGTTTCAAAAACTTGTTTGCAAATTTATTTTTTAATGAACAAAGTTTGTAAGCAACAGTAGTTCTTGTTTGTACGTTAGCTATACGTGTAAATCGCACAATAAAGGTTTAATAAACATTTAATATGTTACATAACATGTCCCGTCTTGTAACATAGAGCATGTTCGTTTAATTTAAATTTTTGTAAGCCGTGTAAACGTCAAAGAAACACTGTGTGTTTCAGCTCTAGAGCATTAGTTGTAATCAGATAGCGTGTTAGTTGTTCCAAACTTCTTTCATTTAATAATTGTGTGCTCTTTCAGTCAAGCAAAAGTTTATTTGTAGTTTTGTCCAGGTGTGTGCCCCCATTGCAATTCTACAGGCAGTTCTTTATGTCTCATTATGTTTTGGTTTTGGCTCTGATATTTATTGTTAACTTTACACACATGGACTCCAGTCAAGGTGTAGAAATATCTCAAAGATGATAAAGAGAAATGAGCGGTACCCAGAACTAAATTTCAAGTATTTCTAAAATTCTCATTTTGGGGTATTAAGTGCAGATTGATGGGGATTTTTAAAAATTTAGCACATGGCTTTAACATAACAAAATGTGAAAACTTGTACGTACATACATATATAAACACACATTTTATAATTTTATACGTACAAATTTTATCGTCGTTTTTGTTCACTAAACTGTCTGGAACACCATATTTTGCTTCACTCTGCCTGTCATTTTCACCGTTTACTGAATTCTGTCTCTTCTTTTTTCTGTTTCTCTAAATTGTCCACTGTAGTCAACGTACCCAACAATGTGGTCTTGAAATTACATTTCAGCAAATGAAAACTCCTGAGTGATTTACTGAATGACACTGTCAAGACATTTTCATGTGCACCTGGAAAGAACTGAAATGATGTGGATCTCTCTCTTGCTGTTTTTTTTTTTCTCTCTGCAGGCTGAACGTTGTGCTAACTGGGATGACGCCGTTTTATTTCCATCTAGTGAACGTGTGTCTGCACTGCACAGTGACCTCTCTTCTCATGTACACATGCAAACATTGTGTGTTCAAGAATGAGAACCTGGCCTTTCTCACTGCACTCCTCTTTGCTGTCCACCCCATCCACACAGAAGCAGTGAGTAGTAATCATGAGCTTAAAATAGGTCGTAGGTTAATATAGCCAATAGTTGTTTTTAATTAGTTTATTTATTTATTTTTTTAATTAGTTGCTAAAAAAAGTTTTGTTATAAAGCTACAGTGCAGTCCAACTTAACTGCCTGCAGTGTGTTCCTTTCTTCTTGGCACACAGGTATACATTTAACTGCTATCTTTTAAAGATTTTCAGTAGTTAACTTGTGGTAACAAAATGCTTCTTGTTGGTGAGACAACAGTAGGTTTCTGATGTGTTTCAAATCTCATCCAGGATAATAAATAGTATATGCCGTTGCTGGTACAGGTGCAGTGGGGAAAGAACAGAAGTTTTTTTTTTACCAACAAAGAATGGAAAGGGCTGTCATTTTTATAATAAAGTACACTTCAACTGTGAGAGACAGAATATAAAAATCCATAAAATCACATTGTATGATTTTTTAAAAATAATTAATTTGCATTCTGTTCCATGAAATTAGTATTTGCTGCAATAGAAAAACAGAACAAAATATTTGGTACAGAAAACTTTGCAAATTAGGTCACCACAGTTTTATTGTAGTTTTGTGTTCACAGGGCTGTTGTGAAATTTGAATTTTAGGTTTTTGATTCCGTTTAGCTATGTCTGTGTTCTCATTGTGTGGTCTTTTTCAGATATTATGGAATGCCCAGTAGCCTCCATTATTAAGTTTCCTAATTTACTGTAATTCTTTATCTGTGTTCTATATGTGTGTAGTATCAAATTTTGTGTTTTATGGGTATTTTGGAATCAGGCAGTGAAATATGAACCATATGCTTATTCCGTGTGAGCGGAGGAAATCAGCTATAACAACTCGCACTGACACATATGAAAGAAATTTGAGCCAGGGACTGTTTTTGGCTTTTTGTCAGTTTTATTGATTGTTCATGAACACTTTTCTGACCACAGTTATACATGTAAAATGTTCCACTGTTACAAATGTTCTAGCGGCAGAAATATGTGGAACACAACGATTAGCAGATACTATAAAATGTGAAATGCCTGCATGCATGATAATAATTTGCTTACACACATAAAGTAGAAACTTTCGATTATAAATATTCTACACGGACAGGCAGTAATGTACACAAATCTTAGGCCCCCATTAGATTTGTTGTTAAGTATTGGTATAATGACCATATATAAATATTTCTCTTTACTTTCCTTTTTTCATACACAAACAGAGAATACAGGAACTTTGTACACAAAATAAAAAGAACACAATTTTCAGAACAAATGTTTTATTGAGGTAAGCCTCATTTATTGTGCCCTTGCTGAAAAGTGGTTTCTTGGTTGCAACCATTTCAAAAGATCATACATGATCAAGTTTCTTCAGACTGAATGGGCAACTTATCTCTATGAAGCTGCCAGATGCTGCTGTTGCTCAAGTGTTAGTTCAGGTCACACTAAATGCTTAACAGTAAATAATTAATTTACAGTTATTATAATTGTATAATAATTACCATTATGTATGATGAAAGCCATATATTCCATCCAGAACCAGCACAAGCCTGTAATATCAAAGGGTCTTTAGACCTTTATCTTTAGATCTGGAGCCACTAATAGACTGTTGTCTTCTCACTCAAAGAGTTTCGACATCTTTTCACAGTTGCATGGGATTTCAGAGCTGAAAGGGCTCCATTCAGTGACATTGGCTCTTCCTTTGAAAAATGTGTTGGCCTCGGCACGCAACCTGCTGACCATCTGTCTCTCTTCCTTTTGCAGTCATGGGAGGGGCAAAGAGAGTATCCCCTTGGCAAGGGTGCTCATGCCTTGACCAGTGTTTGTAAAACATGTTAACCGTTTTAGCTTAAACTGCTGATGATTATGTGGTCTGTAACTAAATCCTATAAATGATCTATACCACAGGCTCACACAGTTCTACAGCATGGTACCTGATGGTCACACACCTGATTGTGTGCTTGGTCATGGAATAATGTTCATTATATACTGCTCAAAAAAATTAGGAAGTACTTCAAAATGAAATAGCCATTTTTTTGTGAGCAGTGTAATTTAGCAGTCAGTTTATTAATATACAGTACTGTGCAAAAATCTTAGGCCATCATTATATTTGCTGTATTAGCAGTGATGTAAAATTTTGGATTCATCACTACATTGTACTCTCTTCTACTGATCTTCATTTCAGTCTTTGTAAGCTTTATCATATCTTAGTCTTTTCGCCCTCTTCAGATTCTGAAAGTAGTTTCTTGGCTGCTACAATATTAGCTTTAGTAGCTTGCAACCCCTGCTTTATTTCTGTCCGACTACATCCCATCCCATCCCATCCCTTCAGAAGGCGAGTTAAAGCACCCAATCCCCAAATGGGGATCATGGTTTTTAATGGGTTAAGGAGAAATCACACTATATACTGCAGGCTGCTATAGAAGCTGTTTATTTCTTCTTCTTTTTTACAGTGTTTAATACTGCATGCACATTTCCTGTATTTATTGGTTGTATTATAATAAAGAGATAGTGAACTAGTTATAAAATGGTCATTATAAGGTGCTAAAACAGTGGTATATCTAATCTAATGGTGACCTAAGACTAGCTAAGACAAGCTTCTCCTGATTGTTCAGTGATATTTTTTTAATATCAGTTACTACAAATCCAGATTAATTTCTTTGAGGAACGAAATTTCAGCAATCCACTGCAACTGAGGAGGGTCTCTTTTCAAAAATCCACATTTTAAAAGAATGAGAACAGCACAAAAGGCATTGGTGATTGGAATAAAGACGAGGGAAGACATTGAAAGCAGTTGTCTGTATTATTAATATAAGATTTATCTTCTGGGTGCATGTGTGCTTCCCTGTGTATCAGACTGAGCAGGCTTGAGTTCTTTCAGCGGTGGTGGAATTCTTGCTGAATAGGGAAGTAATAATCTCAAATGTTTTATATCCTCAACTTGATACGCTTACATGTGATTTACTTCTATATACACTGCTCACAAAAAATGGGGGCTATTTCATGGGAGATTTCATTTTGAAGTATATCTTCATTTTTGTGAGTAGTATATATGAGACCATATTGTTGGAGTGGGGGAAGTGAAGGAGGTGAATAGCAAAAACATCTGAATCGTGTGCCCGTCCCTCGCAGGGCTAGGGTAACTGTTACAGCTATGGTGATTGAACCCAGTTCTCTTCCTCAGAAAGGGCCAGTTGTGTCATGTCTTACCCGAAAAGGATTCAATCCTGGCTCACCTTGGTGGAGACCTAGCCAATTGCTGCTTTGTGTCAGTAAAGAATCACCCATATATAATAAAAATTCATTTGGCAGATGATGATACAATATTAGGAAGGGAATTCCACCAGAAAAGCACAGTATACTGCATGCTAATATAGCTCTATTTGTGCTTAAATTCAAACAGTGATATTATGTGATACCATACATTTGACCATAAGGTCTACAGAATGTTTTCAATATGCTGTCTACCTTAGTCAAGTGTAAAGGCTGTTCTGTTTTCTCGTTCCTGATGAAATCTTACCAGAACATTTGGCTGAATGCTAGCACAAGCATTAATAATTATGCCTTTAAGATAGAAAAACATTTTGGGTTTTACAGAGTAAACAAATGCCTTGAACTGGCCCCACAGATAGAAACAGGTCTGCATCTTAAATCAGCAGATTTGTGGTGGTCACTTATTTGGATCTCTTTGCCAATTTACTTTTGGGGGAACTGCACAACAATTTGGATATGCAAGATGGGGCACAATCTTGGTGGAAGATATCACGTTTTAACCTCTGACAACATTAACGGAAACCTGTCTCGTTTAAATTTCTGCTCTTAATGTTACATCAATGTAGAACCTTTTGGAATTTGGGTAACCCTTGCGCCACACGATTCCATGAGATAACTAGGTAAAACAACTGTGTCTGATGGATCTGCCCAGGGAAAGTTTTTGTGCGATCAGATTTTGTAAAGGTGCCATTTATTTATACATTGTCTGATCTGCTTATCAAGGCAGGAATAACCCTAGACAGGGTGCCAATCCATCTTGGGGCACAAACACACTAATGGCATGTCTTTGGAATGTGGAAGGAAACTGGAAATCATTGTAAAGTCCACACAGTCTGAGCCCAGGGTCGGGATTGAACCCAGGGATTTTGGAGCTGCGTGGAGACAGTGTTAACCACTGTGCCACTGGGTGCCATTTATTTTTAGACAGAATTTACATGAATTGAGGCATGAACAACCTCACAGTTCATGGACTCTTGCCGAAAAAGACTAGATCAGCAGTTTCTGTTGTTACATCCGTAGTGGTTTTTGGTTGTACAGCTTTCAGTTTATTGGCAATATCTGGAAATTTGACAAGACATTTTCAGTTGCGCTGTAGGTACAGGGAGGCCTGTTTGGATGGAATAGGTTGAAAACACGTTTTGTTCACCAGAAATGCGGATGATCTCAGCATATTCCGATTGGGATAAAGCCATCCATTACCTCCACAGAAGAAAAATCACTGTTAAAGTTACTGTTAAAGTCACTTATAAAGTTAGTTACCGTGAAACCATGAACCATTGTTTCCCCCATGTCTGCGTGGGTTTACTCCGGGTACTCCGGTTTCCTCCCACAGTTCAAAGACTTGAATGTTAGGTTAATTGATTACTCTAAATTGGCATTGACGTGTGTATGTGTGTATATGAATGAATAGTCTTGAGATAACCTTGTGTATAGATACAACCTTGTGTGTGTTGATGATATTGGCCACTGATGCCAGTAGTGACATCAAATAAGCCAAACAAAGAAAAAAAAAAACCTGAATCTGAATTCAAGATGGTGGCATTCAAGATAGCAGCCATGTTGGTGACACGGCCTGGCAGGATTCCCCTTGAACCGCAGCTTGAGTCTAAAATCGATACTCCGTGAACTTAGTAGTGTGAATCCCAGTTGGGGATGTTGTGTATCATGTGTGTGTGTGTGTGTGTGTGTGATTGTTCCTCTGATTATAATCCCCTTTCCCTACAGAACCAAACTTATTACTTTAAACTTTAGTTATCCTGCTGCTGTGAATGGTCATGTAGTTCCTCAGTGAGGCTCAACTGTTCTCTCTTTGCTTGTTTTTGTACTTATGCATTCAGTGTATACTCTTTTCTTATCTTTGCTGCTCTCAAAATCACAGCTCAGATTAGGCAGTAGTGTTTTCTGTTGTGACATCTAGAGGCTGATTGCTTCACATTCATAATGTGTTGTATTGGTTCACATCGACCCTGATGTGTACTTTGTGTGTGGTAGAATGGTGCATGGGATTCATAACCCTCCAGATGTTGGGTGTGGAGTTTCATAACTCTCCAGATGTTGGGTGTGGAGTTTATTTTTGTATGTTTATGTGACATTTAAAAGCATACAGAAATTTTCAGACATGATGTAAGTGCTTCCCTTCTGTCTGTGTAGTACGCTCAGGTAAGCTGTAAAATAAATGATAATGGCCTCTGCAAGGTCAGGTAACTGCTTCAGGAAAGTGGCTTGTACATGGCCAGTGGCATGCCAAAAAAGTGCCTACAAGCTGTGGTTGAGTTTAATGGAGGCATTTTATTGTGCCTTATAGTATACTGCTAACAAAAATAATGAAATATCACCTAATTTTGGTGAGCAGTGTATATAAGGGCCATTACAATTTTAAAGTCATTTTTGCTGTTACTAGCAGGACAAGTCATCTGTAGCCTTTATCATTGCTTTCTTGATTACTGCCTAATCAGATGGCTCAGTAATGAACCATAATGTATCAAATTAGTACCTGCTTAAATCATTTATATACTGTCTGAAAATGAATTTTTCACGCCCCTACTATGAAGGTATTTTACTTGTGAATAAGAGACTGATTTAATTTCTGATATAAAAGCACAGGAAATGGAGGTTGCATCCCAAACAGCATACTGCATTTATACATACATCAGTTATATAGTGACACTCTCATCCAGTTTAACATGCTCCCGGGAATATGTTGCTTTGCTACTCAATCGCGATAATTGAGTTTGTATCTCATTTGCATAATCAAGCAACTTTCTTTGATTTTTCATTTGCTGAACCTTCTGATGAGCTTTTTTACTGAAATAAAATTAAATGCTTCTTTATTAAATCACTTTTTATTCATTTTGAAATATCCCCTCATTTTTGTGAGCAGTGTATTTAGTATGATAGCACATGGCTCAGGGTGTTGCTTTAGTTTCTGCAGTGCTTCACATGTTTAGTTTCCACAGAATTATTTTAATGCATGTTCTTGTTTTTTAGGGGTAAAGTACTCCTTTAAGAACATGAAATAGTGTAATAGTGTCCAGTGCATGAAGTACAGTGCGTTGCATGTTGGTATTTGTGGGGTGTGTGTAATGCAAGCGTGACTGGAATTCACACTTTATGGGGGAGGGGATTCTGAGCCCTGCAGATGTGTGGAGAATGCTTATTTGATAATTAGAGCTTCACTGCTTGTCACATCAGCATCCATGTACTATATTCTACACATGCATCAGTTACAAGTCTGCAGTGATCTAGCTGGATTAACTTCACTATTATTACAATAATAAAAACCTTATGTGGAAGGCAAAAATTGCTGAAACGAAACAGCATCAAAATCTCACACATAGCTTGGGCAGGGTGCAGGGCCTCCTGGACAACAGGGTCATCAGACATAAGCGTTTTACTTTTAGTAAACTCTATTATATGAAGTCCAGTTTCATGTGTGTTTAGGCTAATGCACGTTTACTGAGAAATAGACCCAGAGAAACACAATGTTTACATTGTTAAAAGGCATATTTGCTGAGGAACTCGTACTTCTATATAAATAAGGATAAATTAGCTTGCATTACAGCAGACGAGTTCTAACAGTCACTAGGTAGCAGGTCAAAACAGAGATTTGTCTTTAAATTTCCATGACCGTTTGTTGAAAGAAATGTCTACAATGTTAAACGTTGACATCTCAAGTTTCACAGGAATATCACCATAACACTCACACTAAATACCATATTGCTGGGCTGACTGGAAATTTTTTTTAGTAATTTTAACCAAAACAGTTATGGAATTCATTTTATACTTACTTTACAATATTGTGTTTGACAATTCTTCAAACCAGTGGTAGACAATGTGACCTCCAACCAATATCACGATTAGTCAAACACTTTACCTTGATTACAATTAATGAACGATTATTTTGTTTTTGGGTTTTTATTATCTATTTTTTTGCCCTCTGACAGTTCATTGACAAGGTTTGTACTGTAAATGTGCTCAACTATTAAAACCAGAACATTTTTTTCTAATGAAAGCGTGCATGTCGTTTCAATTTTAAGTTAACTGAAGAAAACACACAGATTAGCTATTTGTTATTTTCTGAATATTTCAGCCAATTGAAGTTCTTTGTGAGTTGGTGGACGTGGCACCGGTTATTTACTGTATTTCCATCTTCTTGAGTCTTTTTCATTTTGTGTAGAGTTACATCATATTAAGATGATTTTTAAAAGTTTATATGGGCAAGGTTACGTCCGTTAGTAGTTCTGAATCTCAGTTTGGATTACTTTTTGATCAATTGTCCAGCCCTACTTCAGAATACAATTGATTGTTTACATTTCTTCATCAGCCCATGCCTACCTTTTAATCTGATCCTTGAATATTCTATTCATTTTTAATTACAGGTTTCCCTTTATCAGTATTGTTGCATGCTGCTATCAACATCGTAATCTGCTATGTTAACAATTGTAAGAAATAGCTGCTTAGAAACGGAGCCTGTGCTGATGCAGACTTCAGCAGTGAACTGTTAAGTAACATTTCAAACTATTGTGAAATTAAATCCATCACAGACTATAATCGTAACATGGCACTACTACCTCCCCACCAAACTCCTCCCTCCCAGATCACTCAAATCACTTCTTCACATGGTTAGACAGATCCTGAAGAACACTGTCCCCACCTACCTCAAGTCTGCTAAGGTTTCAAAACAGAAAGTAGACAGGACCCTGAATGAATACTGTTCTGTGGCCTCCTCCTCCATAACCCTGAACACTGGACTCCCCCACACATAACTGCAAATCTGTCCATGATTCACACTTCATTATCAAGTTTGCAGAAGAAACCACCGTGATGCACTTGATTTCCAAAAATAACAAATCACCTGACAAAGAATAGGGAGAGAACTTGGAACAATTCGGTATAATACAGTCAGTACAATTAGTATAATACATGTCCTTTCTTAAAGCTAATTGCTTTCAACTAAAATAAAACAAAAGAACTGATCATAGACTTCAGAAGGCAGAAACAAACGGAATATCTTCCATAAATGAAGTAAAAGTGATGACTTCAGCCCTCTCATTTGCATAATAACATATTAGGTTACTGATTATGAAACGCACTGATTTTCCTCTCGTGCTGCACTTACAAGAAACTTTTACTGAGGCAGCTGACGCTGTGTTCTGCACTCTGGTGTGATTAGCAATCACACTAATGCGAGTCTAGTGAACCTCGCTCGAGCCACCTCTTCAATCACGCCTGAGCATGGTGTAGCACACCCCTGCATGATACGGCATGATCATTCTTAGCAAGGCAAACGGCTGCTGTTGCATAGTAAAAATGTTAAATACGTAATGCTTTAATTTTGCTCATTAGAATTTCCATAATGATTTGAATAGGGTACACCAGTGTGCAATTAAAATTTTCTCCCCAACAGTTGCTGGTTAACTTCTAAAGGTGCACCATAGAGTCTGTCATTACATATTGCATTACAGCAGGTACACAGGTCACAGCATTTTCACCCTTCTGCCGTCCGAAAAATGCTGCAAAGCCCTTTATGCATATACCACCAAACTGAAAAACAGGTTTTACCCAAGGGCTATTATGCTCATGAACTCTAAACTGTCACTCCCCTTAAAGTCCCTATAGTTGTACACCACTAAACCAAAGTAATTAATTATACAGTACAGTAATTATACAGTACTGTATCATTTAAACCTATTTATTTTACACCCTCAAGTGCAATAGTGTTCTGGCAATATAGCTCATCTTGTTTAGAGCACTTGAATCCAGTCAATTTTTTTCCCTGTCGCATTCTGTATTTATATACTTAGATTTCTGACTACTTAAATATAATGTATGTATTCTACTTTTACTCTTGTACTTCTGTACTTTGGCACCCATAGGCTTGCTTCACCATCTCGTTGTACTCATACAATGACAATACAGATACCTTATCATTAAGGGCAATTTATTGAGCATTCAAATCAGATAACGAGCAATTATTTACATTGACATTACATGATACAAGAGTGTCGTTCAGGACAGGGGCATTGAACTGGTAAGATGGAAATGTTGCATAGCTATTGTTGATAATTGTGTGTTTTTGTGTGTTCCAGGTGTCAGGAATCGTCGGCAGAGCAGATGTGTTGGCCTGTATGTTGTTCATCTTGGCATTTCTCTCCTATATTAGGTAACAATGTTGTGCAATTTTCCCTGCATTTAGAACTTTTCACTGTATTTTACCCTGTTCTTTTTTGCTCTCAACGAAAGCCGACTTGCCCACCTTTTGTGTGTGTGTGTGTCTTTCTCTCTCTTTCTTGCAGGAGTGTGTCAAGATGCACTGCAGATGTGTCCTTCCCACCCACGGTTTACCCATGCTCCCTGTTACTCTGTCTGTTTCTGGGCACTAGTGCTATGCTTGTTAAAGAGACAGGCATCACCGTCTTTGGAGTATGCATCTTGTATGATGGCCTGGTGCTCTGTCGCAAACCCCTCATCCTGTAAGTGCACCCTATATTGCTTTTGTGTTTCTGTGCTGTTTAATGTGGCCTGGTCTAAAACGACAGCAGTGAGGACCTCTGGGGAGTAGCTGGTGTAACCTAAGCTGGTGGCAGCTGGGTAGTGTGTGGGTTGTTGCTTGGTACTGTGCTAATGCTTCCCTAAACCAAGCTGGTCCTTCTGTGCTGAGTGCATTTATCATAGCCACATTGTATTAATGAGAGAAATTTGCCTACATGAAATTTGCACCACAACAGTAAGGTAGCACATTGTTGCTTTTCTGGGTAATTTTAGACTACACAATGTAATTCTACCTCTCTAAAGTAAAGATGGCCCATGTCCAAGCTGTATTTTAACCTGTGTCTATTACTATAGGCTCTGGAGTGCATTTCAACCGGTGCCAATACACAATAGCCACTTCTTAACAAGAGAGATAAACCTAGGAAAAAAACATTATTGGCATCAAAACTGCAGCAAACCATTCAAAGGGCATTAAAAATCGATTAAAATAATGTTGACATTTATTATTATATTCGGAATCATCCACGTCTGCATTGTAGTCGCATGTTTCCATTAGCTTTAAGGAAGGACATGTATTATACCGATTGTACTGACTGTATTATAATGATTTGTTCCTAGTTCTTAGTGAAACACATTGTTTAATATTTTAGTATTTTATATTTTTTGAATATAAGGTAGTAATCTGTACAGGTTTGACATGAACCTGAGAAGATTGTAGGGACCTATGAAATTTGTTTTATTTTTTTCCTAATTTTAATTAGATTTTTCCCCATTTGTTGTTATTAAAATGATTTTTTAAAGGTTTTTCACATGTTTTTCTTTAATCAAGTAACTACAAACTTAAAGAAACTTCACTCATCATACTGGTAAATTAAAAATCCTTTCACAGTATAAAATAAGGATACCCATGATTTCATGTAAATCACCATGTTTTAGGCCCACTGACACACAGCCCTTTCATTTGCATAATAACATATTAGGTTACTAATTATGAAACACACTGATTTTCTTCTTGTGCTGCACGTACAAGAAACTTTTACTGAGGCAGCTGACGCTGTGTTCTGCACTATGGTGTGATTAGCAATCACACTACATGCGTGTCGTACCTGAGTCTAGTGAACTTCACCTCTTCAATCAAGTGGTGTAGAATTATCATTTTTAGCAAGGCAAATGACTGCTGTTAGTAAAAATGTCAAATTATGTTATGCCATAATTAGCTGAATAGGGTACACCAGTGTGCAATTACAATTTTTTGTGCATTTAAAATATAAATGCACCTTGTTCTTTAAGGTCTCAAAGCATTCATACACAGATCTTATGAAGTCCAAGGGGTTATTTAAACAAGCCTAGTACATAATTATTAAAAGTATCGATCAGTGTGTGGTTATAAATCTATACCAGCCTCTGAACGTTATCACAGAATATCATTAAATTAATAATTTATAAAGAATTTGTTAGGAGACCTACCTCGTGCTCCTGTGCAGCACACCGTCATTGCCGCCTGCCGTTACAGAGCAATCGGTGAGACTGCTTATATCCCACACTTGATTGACGATGTGACGACGAACACCTGGTGCTCCCGTTATTTAAGCACAAGTCTCAGTGCTGTTCGTTGCCACGTCATCACGCGATGTTCGTTCATCGCGTAACTGTACACCCAACTAACGCTTACGGTCAGACTGTAACATCCCGGGGCTTTTAGAGCCGATGGATGTATAGGGGGAAAACCCCTGAGGTAATTAGCTGTCTAGGGACAGGATCAGGGTTTCCCAACTCTAGTTTCCCTCAACTCAACACCGAGCCTCACTCTGGTCGGCCACGCAGCTCCAATTGGGACGCGTCCCGACCCTGCCTCTTCGTGTGCTCACCACACGCTCGAGCTCACGCTCACCCTCTGGTGCTTTGGGGTTACTTTGCACCCCTCCATTTGGGATGCGCCCCGACGCGTCTTATTCTCATGCTCACTCCACGCTCAAGCTCACGCTTGTCCTCTGGCGATTTGGCGCGCTTCGCGATCGAATCGCTTGCTAGCCAGCTGTGGGTACTGTTCCCATTTGGAACGCAACCCAGCTGCGCTATTCCCCTTTTGGTTTTGTACCTTGGGGAACCTTTTGCTCCACCTTTTGTGTTGCTTCCCTCATTATTAACGTCGTTCGTTCCCCTTTTCCTGCCTTCTTGGGTCCTCACTCCAGATCCTTAACAGAATATGGCTCACTGCACCTTTGTGTAGACAACAACATCCATTAAAAATCCAGGACCATATAAGAAGTGCAGTAATAAGACGGATGTTTACTCTAAATAGGATAGATATCTTCAACTGAGATTGGATGCCCTGTACACAGGACAACTATTTTCCAGTACTTTGAAGGTTGGGGTTAATTGGAAACTTTTTTGAAAGTAGCTATTTGATATTTGACAAACGGCATGTTGAAGACTGGTACTCTCTCGAAGACATGCATTAGGTTAATTGATCTAAACTGAGCAAAGTGTGTGTGACTAGTATTGATGTAACCTTGTGTGTCTGTCGTTTTAGCCATTGATGCTGAAAGCAGCGTTAACTAGAAAAACTAAAGTAATTCTGGAAAATGTGGAAATGTTCTAGAGGGATGTGGCACGTAATCCCATTTGACCCTTTTAACTTGCTGGAATATTTGTGGAGAATTGCTTTTAATCATCTTGTTTCTATGCATTTTTCTTTTCATGTAATAGAAATGTGAACAGTTAAACAGCATCCTTGCATGTTAGAAGGAAGGAATAGAGAAGGAGGACTAGGACCATTTTTAAATAACCTGGATTGGTTTCTCTGTTTAATGTATAGTGCCACAGATTAGCTACAGCGTGAACCATCCGGTAGCCAGTAGATGTGATGGAACCTACATGTTTCCCTTTTAGTTCGGTTAATGTGAAATGGAGTCTACAAAATCTGCTCTCACAAAAATGTTTTCAATACTTTTGAATATATAATATTTATCCTCTTTAGAATCATGGTGACCATTTAAATTAAATGTTTTCTGCTGCCAAAATAGGGCATCATCAGACCAACTTTTTATGTTGGTGTGCCTCACTAAAATTGAGCTACAGGCACTACATTTCCCATAATGCCTTGTCATCCTTTCAAAAGCTTGTTAGGCTAACGTAAACAGTCACAGATTTGTTTCCTTTTTTGTTCCATTTCCCTTGTTTTTCCTCATGCAAATATTTATTAGAAGGTCATTCACGCTCCAAGCAAGGTAATAACAGCTCAAAGCTATTTTTTTACATAATTAATAAAAGAAAATGTTTACTATTAATTTGTTTGTCATTTCTCATCCATGGCAGACTACCGCCCACTTTAGTGTTAAGTTAATTAATCTATTTAGGGCTTGCACAGTTGCACCCCTATGACTAATTGGCAAGCAGAGGGGTAGAGCTCTGCACCTCTATATTCTGTGTGCCCCAGTACGACAAGTACTAATCTTGAAATGGAAGAATATATGGAAGAAAATATTCTAATATGAAATATTTATTTCTTCATTACAATAATGAAAGTAAAATATGATCAGACTCCCCATTTTTTGTTTTTATTTGCAACTGCAGCATTCAGGAAACAGGAGATCCTAACATCTTTTATGAAATCATATTGTTAATAACACCAGAAAGGTGTACATATGCTTATAAAGCTTAGTGTTTAATGTTGTATGATTATATGATATTTTTTAAGTCAGTAGAACTTTGTTGTGCTGTGCTGGCAGGTCTCAATCATCAGTCCATCTTTATGAGTTCAATCGGACTGCTGCATCTTTTCAACTCAGATCTTTCATGTCATCCCACTACCACGTTCCCTTCGCTGGCTTCCTGTAGGTTCCTGCATCAGATTTAAAACACAGATATTTAGTCCACAAAGCTAAAAATGGGACCAGTCCCTTCTTCCTAAAAGCTATAATCAAATCACAATTTGTACCTCATACCCTTCGAAACTCCGGCATGATGACTGGAGACACCCCTCAACTCTAATTATAGACAGACATTAAGACTCTCCTCTACAGTGCATCCGGAACGTATTCACAGCGCTTCACTTTTTCCACATTTTGTTACGTTACAGCCTTATTCCAAATTGT